>VMDR010004014.1:0-64954 GCA_007922815.1 Macrotus californicus | reverse complement strand
TAAGAGTTCAGTTAAAACAATTCCTTCGATTCCACCCCTCAGGCCTAAATTGACATTGCTAACCAAGGAAACAGGGTCAGCTTTGAAAATCAAGGGATTTACTATGCCTAACAAATGAAAGTGAAAATTACTAGTTGTTTCACTTTCCCTAAACTCAAATCTATTTTTATAAACTAATGTAAATAATCATTTATATTTAGTATTCTGGACGGGTTTTCATTTTTATAACTCATAGACTAGACCAGTGGTGTCAAACTCATTTTCACCAGGGGCCACATCAGCCTCGAGGTTGCCTTCAAAGGGCCGAAATAATTTTAGGACTGTGTACACGTAACTACTCTTGAACTGCTAAGGAGTTGAGATTACATTCGGCCCTTTGAAGGCAACTGTGAGGCTGATGTGACCCCCGGTGAAAATGACTTTGACACCCCTGGACTAGACCTTCCTTAAACTTTTAGAAATGAAACCTTAATGTATTTGTGGGAATAAACTTCAACAGAGTAGATCAGTTACCGTGTGTTTATTGAACCAATGTGAATTTTAATTTACCAGAGGAGTGTGGTCTTTCAGAAAAGTTCCCTTGAAAGGAAAACCCTGTCAGAGAAAAAGCTCCTCCCAGGTGATCTGTGTGGAAGAGCTCCTGCTGCCTCCTGATGGAAAACCACGTCCTCGGACCCGAGTTGCACTAGAGTAGGACGGAGAGAGTGCCAGGCTTCAGAAACCCTGTTCTCCCCACTGTACACGGGACATTAAAGCTGTTGCTCTAACGAGATGTTCATCTGTTTCCATCACCAAGAAACTGAACAGACATTACCCTAAGTGGAATTAAACATTACCTTCTTAATTTTAGTTTTCAAAAATCTCTGAAACTAATTTCTGTGGAGCCTAAAACACATTTTATCACAACTTTGCTTATATTTTCTCATGCTGTGGGACAGTTAATATATTCAAGAAAAGTTGGTAAAAAACAATAAAAATTCATTTTCAGTGTTTGGCTTTTAAAATTTGATGGTTTGTGATCCATTTCATCATTTTTTAAAGTCATGAAAATACTTCAAAGAGTAAAATATTTGGAAAGGCTGGGACCAAGTATTTAGTTATCGAAAACTTGCTTATGAAGTCTTTAATCTGATTCAAAAATCAAACCCTTTAAAATGTTACTCAAGGAATTCTCATACATTGTCACTTTAAATTACAACAGTACTTTATTTTTAAATAATCACAAGATTTGACACTTCACACACACACAAAAAGATACCACTAATAAATAACAAAAGTGGAAATATTATCAAAGTTACAACAGACATAATGTTTAGCTGAGAATCACTTCAACAGAGTAAGGCTCTATAGACACCAGACAAACCAATACTTGTTTGGAATAAACTGCAATTTTATCTTAAAGTATGGGCTTACAGAACAGGCCCTGTTGCCGTGTGGTCAGGTTTACAGTCATAAAACCAATTTTAGCACAACTGTGCTCAGACTAAGTTTAAATAGTTGTAATAGTCTATACAAGATGTTAAGGAATGACCCCTACAAAAAAATAAAACTTGAAGAGTTTTAAGAACTACCAATATCTAGTAAATGTACATTCTTACCTGAAAACAGCAAATTTAATAGGTGCTGGTATTCACATCTGATGTCTCAGGTTTTGACTGACATGTCTTAATGCTCCTAGACTTGGGGTGTACAAGGTAGCAGAAAATTTAAAATTTGTTTAGAAGGGGAAAATTAGGATTAAATGGGCAGACATTTCTTCACTATGCCAATAACCTGCAGTTCCTCATGGGGAACAGTTGAGCCATCAAAACAAAACCAAGTTTTAAATTTTCAAATGCTTCTCCATATTAGTAACACTTAAAGCCACTAAAAACTAAATGTATTTACTTTTAGAGGTAACACAGAAATGAACTAAGAAAAACAAATTAAAAAATGCTAATCCCCTAAATGCATCCATGACCATCCTTTATGTGTCCACTTCATACACCCAACCCTCCCACCCCACCCACTCACCCACTCCCAGAAAGGTTCAGGTTATTACGTCCCAAAGTAATCTATTCCTGAATTACCTTCAAAGAGACAAACTGCTCTGTAGTGTATCAGCTAATCAGGCCTACACATTGTAGGATGATGCACTTCTGTTGTCCTCTCAAATTTAGAAACAACTGAAAACCTTTCCCAATAAACAGAATTTGTGATCCCTAGATTCAAAGTCAGTACAGGTTAAAAGAGCCTAATATGTGAAACTTTTTGGGGGGCGGGGGGGGGGACAGATTAAGTAAAAGCCACAGGATTCTTTGTGGCTAAAAACTAAATCTGAATTATTCGTGTCTGGCATTGTGTAAACATATTTTTAAGTTCATTTTGCTGGACTTCATTAACCACTTCAGGCTCTGCAGGGCTCTTCTGGACCCTTGCCACTGCGAAGTTTATCCCCTGGGTTAGCCCGGCTTGGGTTATATTAGCAACCTGGACCATGGAGCTCCGAATCTTTGCGAAGGGAGACACTGCTCTGCTGCTGCTGCTCTCTGAAGGAGAAGGAGTTACATGAAGCCCTGTCTCAAGTTCATGCATGCTGGATCCAGAGCTGGGGTTCTTTTGAGATACCACTGAATGGACTGGTTCAACAGACAAAAACTGTGAGCCTGTTGCAGAAAAAGACACATCTAATTGAGATGGTCGAGAAGGTATCTGTTCCGTTGATTCAGATTGGGTTTCTTCATTAGAAACTCGACTGGTTGTTTGATTTCCTTCCTCACTAGCCTGCTGAGAAGCAGATCTGGTTTCTGATAGTTGGGTCATTTTGTTTTGTGCATCTTGTACGAATCTGTGGCAGTAAATATCCACAGGCTTGGCAAAGCCAGTCAATGTGTGTATGTAATCAGCAGAAGGACTTTTTTTCAAAGGAGATTCACAGCGTTTTCCAAGCTCACTTCCGTGAGCAGCAGTAGTAATCTCTGAAGGAGCATGAATGCTAATGTCAGTGCTGCTAATAGACTGGGATCGGCTGCCTAACCGAGGCGCTGAAGCAATAATGCCGCAGCTGGGAAGAACATAGTCTACTGGCCCTATGTTCTCTAAAGAATTAGCTAGCTGCCTGTCTTCATCAGACTTGGAATTTGTAAGGAATTCATCAGAGCGGTAGGAGTCGTTATCTGAAGACATCTCCCCATCAGACTCTGCCTGGACTTTGTTATCCATCACACTTGCGTTTTCCATGGTTTCAAGACTACTATCTGATTTCCAAAGATTTACTTTTAAGTTTGGTTTTAGAAAATTAACCTTCATTTCAGGTTTTGCAAAATTTCCTAGCCTTCGTAGGTTGCCAATATTTACATTGGATTTGGTCTGTTTCACTTTTTGATTTAGAGATGAAAATTTGCTCATTAGAAAATTTTTTCCTTGGGCCAGAGAGCCTTGGTTTTGAGATCTGATGCCAATAATGTCTTCATGAGGTTTACTGCTCTTCCTACAAATTAGAAGAGAAAAAAGTTAATTCCCCATGAAGTTCAATGTACTAGTTCCAATTATTAAAGTGAAAACACTGTTATTTAAATTAACTCCAATTTCTTGAAAACAGTGCACTGCTAATTGATACAGATAACCCCTTGCAATTGATACAAGAACAGGATTGTGCAATAGAAGTATGTGAGCTGCAGATGTAACTGAAAATTTTCTAGCAGCCACACTGAACACATGAAATGAATTTTAATAGCATTTTACTTAAATTAACCCAATATATACAAACCCAATATATACAAAATGTCAAATTTTAGCAGTTGACCAATATTAAAAGATAATGAGGTACATCTTACTCTTTTCCGTACTAAGTCTTTGACACAGTCAATGGGTAGTATTTTACAAGATGGCAGCAGAAGCCTTTGTACATAACACTGGTGAGTTGTTCCCAGGCGCTAAGTGGGAACGGGTGGCCTGGCTGTATGACTTTAACCCCGAGTGCAGCCAGCAGGCCCCAGACATCTCCCCACATGTGCTCTGTCCTCATCTTCCTCAAGCAGGCCATCAGGTGCAAAAAAGAGCCACACTGGGGAAACACTACTACACCTGCAGTGTCTTAATCCCACTCGGTGAAAGCTCCTGGTGGTCTTCAGAGCTGATCGCCGTTTGCTATTGCGTATTTCCTTTAACTGTATTCTCGTAGGCACTGAGAGAGGAGGGGGAGGACACTAGAGAAAGGGAGGGAAGCCTCCCAACTGTTGCCTCAGACCACGTTTTTGCACATTCTGAGGATAAATTTTTCTCAAAAACACCAAAAAAAAACCCCACACCCAAAATTCAGGCTAATCACATTTCAAAGGCTCCACATCCACGATCTAAATGGGCCAAGGCAACACCGACTGTAAGTGGGAATCTGCAGCACTGTAACTACAGCTGTCTGCGCGCACTCCAGTCTGCCTGAACTCCAGCGGAGGCAGGAGGAGGAGGGACTTCGTTTGCTCATGCTCCCTGTGGGTCATCTGAACTCACTTTAAAAGACTTGGGACATCGAACGTAACTAAACTTAGCGGTGTCTTCTTTAGCATCCCTTACGGCAGCTCTAAATAACAAGAATTGTGCTATTGCCACATGTGTCTCAAATGTTTGACTCTTGGCCATGCAGAATCACTGGTCATGAGACTATTTCATAAAAATCACAACATTAAAAACTACAGAAACAATTCTATTAAAAAAGAACTAGTGTTTAAAATATACTGGCTATTTTCCCTACAAAGTTATTTAAATTTGAGTGCTCTCCCTGCTTTGAGTATATTTTAAAGTTTAAAAACATATCACTTGTGGCCTTAATTTTAACAAAAAGTTTTACTTTTTGATCCACAGAAATGTGGTACTTCTCTTTCTAAATACCCAACTCATTACTATAATGTGATCCCCAACCTATACAAATACTTTTAAAGAAGTAAGACTTTGCATAATAATGTCTTCATTCTTGAGAGAAAATCAAAGTAACATACTCACCTCTCAAGTTTTTTCTCAATTATAGGTACATCTAATCCCATGGCTTGTTTGGTGATCTGCAGCATCTCTGCAATGCACTGAAGGGTATCTGAAACCCAAATATAACTGCTTGCCACTTTCACCAAAAACACACTAAAAAAATAGCAGTTCTAACTCAGAATCCTAAATGAAATCTGTGATCTTACAGTTAAGTACACATTTATTTGCTTCAGTTTATAGAAAACTGCTACTTATTTATTACTCCCCCACTTAATTCAGTAATCTAAAACCAATTTTAACAGAAGAGTAAATAAAGAGCAAAGGAACCAAATCAACTGCAATTAAGTGCCGGAAGCCGAGCTAACAGCTGTGACAAGACATGGTTCCTGACTACTATCCACTCAAGGCACATGTGGTGGGCAAAGTCCAACATCCACATGGCCACAGACACACAGAATACCCATTATAGATTCCCTTGCCCCAAACTACACCACCAATTCAAATAATCTCCCTGCCTTGCTGAGAACAAAGGTGCTATTTCAAGGTCTCAAATCACAAAGCTATTTCTCTGGATCATTTAGTGGGTAATGGCATGTACCCCCAATTCCATGTGGGCTTATAAGAGCAAATAAAAAGTCATCACTCGTTAATTTCATCTCTCTTCATTACCTTTCCCATCCTCTTCTGGATTGCGCATGGCAGCTCTCAGGGTATGGAAATAGCCACTGGTTTCCTTGTATCTATAGTGCAGTCGCATGCAGGAGAACTTGGGCTTACCAAAGAGAGTGGGTTCAGGACCTGAAGACCCAAATGAACACATGTAAATCTTCCACATAACTTTTACTTTACCCTAAATCTTCAAAAGATTTAGCGCCTTTTTCTTCATAATCTAAAAGCACCCAAAATATAAGCTTATTGTGACAATTTGGTTTGATGAGACTATAGATCAAAACTCTTTCAGTCCCAAATATTTAAACTTTCTTGATCCCTGGGTTAATCTTCACAAGTAATAAAAAAATAGTTATTAGATTATATCTATCACTAATCTCTAAAGAACAGAAGGGAGTGCTAGAAAAACAGACTGCTGGGAATGCCCCTTTCTGGGTCTAACAAGATGTTACACTGACGGCATAAACAGTCTGACCTGCTCTTGGGAGAAACAGTATTTGCTTTCTATGACTTGGTTAGTACCTTAAAATTTACCTATTTCTATTTTTTCCAGGTCTTCTAGACTTAGTCGTTGATACTGGTTTACTTTATCAACTTCATCATCATAACTAGAAAAAGGCAAAGGGATTAAAAAGAGGATTAAAATCAAAGGCACATTTGTCTTATCAGCTGAGGTAAAATAGTAACAACTACTGTGCAGTTAAAAATCTTCCACAGTACAGTACCTACAGTTAAACAAATATTTTTAAAACTAGATGAAACCAGATTGGCATACACATAGTTAATAGCTAAAGGAAAATCAGTTTATAGGTCTTACATTAAAGAAGTCAATTCACAGGAAAATAACTTAAGTTTTATAAAAATTTTTCACAAAACAAAACCCAACAAACCTAAACAGTAACCTAAAAGGAAGTCAAAAAGTAGAGATACATACACTGAAGCTAAGTATTTGTGAATAATTCAGCAGATAAATCACATCCTAATCAAGAAGGAAAAAATCCATGTGATCAGTGCCAACAGGTACCTGGGCCAGTGACTAAAAAAAAATGACAGTTCACACAAGGCCAAAAGGAAAGTAAATATTAGGGAAAGACAACGCCACGAGGAAGGACTTGTATTTTTGCCAGTGGCATTGTCTGACAATAAACCACAAAAGTCTTATCACTCATTACTGTAACCAAGTGATGTAACCAAAATGACAACCTTGTAGCCAAAGAGAAATGCATGTATGCTCGTGTGTGTGCACATACACACACTCGCAAAATTATTAGCACAAAGACAGCTGTATCATTCACCAGAGTAAAAAAAAAATTATTTTAATGCCTCACAACAGGGAAACACTTAACTAAGGCACAGCAGTAAAAACAATGGTAAACAGTCATTAACAATAAAAAATAGGTGGAACACATCAAAACTCAGGAGATATATAAGAAATAATACTAAATGCTAAAAGACTATTACATAAACACACTGATACAACTGTAACATAACATTTTCAAATTAATAAAAGACAGTCTGAGTGATATAACAGTTATGGAAGGTAAAGGGGTTCAATGAAATTTCTTAAAATATCTAACAAATCCAGATTCTTAATTTCCTAAAATGGACATTCACTCAGATTTAAAAACAAAATTAAAAGCTCTAAATCAATAAGCAACTTACTAGGCAACGTAGTAGGCAGAGTTAGAAAGCAGCAACAGCACATCCACATCTCTGTGAGTAGCATCAATGAGGCTAAACAAACATGACACAAGCAATTAAGTATTTTTATTTTCATCTACATTTCTGCCAAGCTTATTTTTACAGGAGAACCATTTATGATAAAAGATTGGGGGAAGGGAGGAAGAAACCAAATAATCAATGCATCCTACTTCTGAAATTAAAAGTGTATAATCGATCCATTTGGAAATTTATAAAAAAGAAAAAGGAATCCAGCTTGGGGAGGGTGGAAGGAAGGACCAGAGCTGCAGAGAGGTCCCTCCACACAGAGGTAGCCAAGCAGGAGGGAGGGAATGGAAGTGCAGGGGAAGCGGATCACTGGGGGAGGGAAGATGGGACTATAGTAAAGGGGGGACTGAAAAGAAAAAGGGGGTGCTGAGAAGGAAGGGTACCTTCCGTCTAGAGTCTCTCACGTGACCTAACCTTTGAAACGACACTGCACACAAGGGAATTTTTACACTCGTGTAGAACGCATCCTTTGAAAGAACTTTACATAAACGTAACATGTGCAAAAACAGAACCAAGCTCAAGCTACTTTGCGCTTCCCCTACTACAGATTAATTTACTTGGTTTTTAAAGAACAACAAACATTTCCTTATTCTATATCCATTTTGCCATATCTGCCTCCACTCTGAAATCAAATTATCAAAATAAAGGTTAAACCCTAGATGAGTATTGATAAGCCAAAAACTACAGTAAAATGTACATCTTTTAAAGATTACAAATAAGAAAACAGTCAACATATAAAATCTAAAAACAATCAACAGATTAACACAGGGAGAATGTGAATTCAAATAGAATTTTTAATCTAATATTCACCTAGTATTAACGACAGCCTTTCCAAACAAAAGGTGGAAATTAATCTGCGTTCTTATATAAGTCTCCAAATTCCACACTACAAGAGTGGATAATGTGGCCTCGGCATTCCATACCTATTTGCCAAGACTTACCAAAATGCTACCGAAAAGCAAATGGAAAACAGTACGGAAAACTCATTTGTAGACTGAATTTGAGTCACGTATTTAATCTGCGTCAGAATGAGGTCATTGTCTAACCGGTACAGCAGAGAAAATTTCACCAAAAGCTTAAACTGCAGTGGAATCCAATAGTCTCCTTAATCTAAAATAACAAATTCCCCATTTTCCCTAATGAAATCTACGCAGAAACACAACAGATGAGACAAAGTGTGAGGACCCACAACACACCGATGGATCCAAACTACGAGCACCAAGTAATCAGTCAGTGGAGGGAAAACCCGTGACTGCAACGACTCCAGCAGCCTCACCGAGAACACAGAACAGCGCTGCGGAGTGTGACTGAGTTCGGCGCGTCGATACTTACGTGCACTCTGAAAATTGTTGCTTGAGTCGAGCGATAAAAATTACTACGTCACAACACTTACATGAAAAATACTGCACTAATAATCAGCGTCACCTAGTCCTGGTTTCCTAATTTGACATTAATATTTACATCAGTCAGACGTGATCCTCAGTCAAAAACATCACGGCCTTTAAAAATAAAAACACTTGGCACAGCACAGAACAGGCCGTCAGACGAACGTCACCCCCACCCGCGTCTCACTGGTTCTAGCAGTAAATACCGAACTCCCCCCACCCCCAGACAAACAAAAAGACTCCCCCCCCACAAGAAAAGAAAGAAAACCCCTCGGGCACTGCACCCCGCCCCCCACGTCTGCAGCTCTAAAAGCTGCTCTATTCGTTTTTGTTTTCCCACCAATCGGTCAGACCCTCCTTCCACACCACGAAGACAAAAACGGACAGGACCACATGCAGCCCAACCACCGCGACAATGGTCGCGTAAAAGCCACTGTCGTCAGGGGACATTAACAGGAGACTTTGGAAAAGTAGTAATTTACAAGAGAAATATAACCCCACAGGAACTTTAACCATAAGTCCTGCAAAAAGGAGAAAAATCTTGAAAGTTGTCGCCAGGCTGCCGCCTTCAGGCTTAGGCTCGGTGGCTTTGCCCGCGGCATTGGCGGACCGCTGAGAGGTCGGCGGAGGCCTGTGGGAGCGCGGCATCTTGTCAGCCCGTCTGCCCGTCCGTCCGTCCGTCAGTCAGTCAATGAGTCAAAGCTCAGTCAGAAGCGCCACAGCCCTCTCACGCCTGCAGCTACTGTGGCGACTGCGGCAATTGCGGCAACTGCAGAGCTGCCGCGCCAAGCCACGCCCAGGACAACGTCGCTTCTCCCGCCCACTTCCGCCGCGGCACGAGCCCAGTGCGCATGTGCGGCCCGTCCGGCCCAGTGGGACTCCCAGGATCACAGACCTCAGCCCTACCAAGGAGGGTCGCCGAGGTGGTCACAGGTTCTGCACAACCCATCCGACCCTGCGAGAGTTCACAGGAGCCTTAGTGAAGGGCTCTGCCCACTGCTCGAGGGGACCCTGGCAGGTGGGCTGCGTCACCGAGATCGAGCATCTCTACCCTGCACTGTCACTTGCCTAAGCGTCGCCACCTCGCTCCTCCACTAAGGCAGGTGGCAGAGAAGTGGTCATCGACTGTCCGTGTGGAAAACGCCTTGGCCAGATAAAGAGTGGGCTTTGTGGAGATGCTGAAGGGCACTTGGGCAGTGCGCTGATCTCCCTTCCCACTTCAGGCTCCTCCCCTCGCCCCGGTTCACCGCCAGGTGCCTACGGGCTGTCATTCAAGTCAGAGCTCTTCCTGCAGCAACTGGTGGCGCAAGCGAAAGGGCGCGGAGGCCGGAGAGGTCTGAGCTGCACACGCCAGAGGCTGTCCACAGGGAAATGAACTGAGCTGCGCTCGGTGTTTGAAGAGAAAAAAGGCCTGGGGCCGGGAGTGGGCACTAGGTGGGCAGACACCAAGCAACCGGCCAGAGCCGTGCCGGACAGTCCCGGCTGGAGGGCTAGGAGGTTAAGCAAAAGGTAACGGAGCCGCTCCAGCGGAGGGCCGTTTGTAAACTGCCTGCCGTGACTTCCTCCAGATATTTAAACAGGGTCGTGACGACAGTGGGGCTACTGAGGCACTGGTCCCTGGTGCAATATTTAAGGCGGTGCAAAAAAAATCAGCATTTTTTAAAAAGGCAGGATCTGACCCTACACTTGTCTCACTTGCCTCACCCTAACTAATCTCAGCCGTGGTCTCTGTAAACCTTAATTTACAAAAATATGGCCCAACTCAACAACAAAAAGACACACAATCCAATTTTTAAAATGGGAAAAGGAAATAAACTGAAATTTTTCTAAGGAAGATAAACAAATGCCAAAAAGCACAAGGGAAAATCCTCAACATCACTTATCACTAGGAAAATGCAATTCAAAACTGCAATGAAATACCACTTCACACCCACCAGAACGATAATTAAAAAATAGAGAATAACAATTGTTGGTGAGGACAAGGAAAAACCGAAACCCTCACACGCTGCCAGTGGGAACGTAAAATGGTGCAGCCACTGTGGAAAATAGTTTGGTGGTTTCCGAAAAGTTCAGTGTAGAATTATGCATGACCCAGCCACTTGCACTCCCAGGTATACACCCGAAAGAAAAATACGTGCTCAAACAAAAACCTGTTCACAGCACCACTAGTTACAACAGAGGCGAAACAACCCAGACGCCCACTCGGCTACCATCTCAACCACTGTCAGACACAACCACTCCTGGTGTGGTCCACCTTAGAGGAGGTCCTTCCAATACCAGAGTGGAGAGTCTCAAACCTGAGCAGTCTGTACCTGTCACGGAGGAACAGACCACACACAAATTCCACAGGTCTGGGGCCTCCCTCGTCTCGATATGTCATTCCCTCTAACAATCCCGTTGTCTTGGTAAGCAATGGAGCTCCCTGCCCGTCTCTCCTGGGGCCCAAGTCAGTGTCTGTCCTGAAGACTTGGCACAGAGAACCGCTCTCCATCAGGCACTGGCTTACGTGTTAGCACCAACAAGACAGGAAAGGCAGCACCTCAGCCAATGAGACCTGGATTGATGGGACAACCTGCACAACCTTTGACACTGATTCTGTAGACCTATTTCTCCATCAGTGACCACAAGGAATACAATGAGGGTGCGGACAAATGTGTTCTGGCAAGTAAAATAGGCAGCGAGGTGCTCTCACAATCAAACATAGCAATAGATCATTCAAAACAAATTAGAAAACAAAAACGTCTTGCAGTGCCATCTGAAGTAGACAGGTAAGGACTCCAAAAACAAATTGGAATTTTGGAGACTTAGCTAGGGGCCTACAACTGAAGAATTGGAGCAAAGAAATATCCTAAAACAAAGAATTAAGAAATAGAACAAGGAGTAAAAAAGGAACTAAAAAGTAAACTCAACAGAAAGCTCAGGCTGAAACCCACAGTAGCAGAGCTACGTGCATGAAGGATCCTGGTATTTGTTTTCTAAAAGAATGAGTTTCCTCTATTTAGAAGGTGCTTGATTTTTGTTTTTAAGATTTTATTTATTCTTAGAGAGAAGGGAAAGGAGAGAAAAGAGAGGGAGAGAAACATTGATGTGAGAGACATCAGTTGGTTGCCTCTCACACGTGCCCCGACCTGGGACCAAACTCACAACCCAGGCATGTGCCCTGACCGGGAATTAAACAGGTGACCTTTTGCTTTGCAGGACAACAACGCCCAACCAGCTGAGCCACACAGGTCAAGGCAGATCTTGGTGTTTAATGAGCACATAGAGGTCACTCATTCCTCAGTGTGACCAGCAGATACACAAAAGCTCTGGGCCAAGTTAAGACCTACAGACAAGGCAACACTAAGTATAGAACTAAATGAACTCAAAAGCACAGACATGGAAGCACGCAGCAGTTTCATCATCTATTATGAAACGTGAGACTATTTGGAAAGAGACATTGATAATCTCTGTGGGTAGCACCACTGACTGAAAACCTGATAATGCCCTGGAATTTGAAAGCTTAACCTGAGGTGAAAGAAGAGTGGGCTCTGCTCTTCTGAAATGTGCTCATCACCTGTACAGCCCAGATGGAGCGAACTAACAAAGGAAAGATGTAGTGACACTTCCTGTCTAGCACGTGTTATGAACGTGTTATTCTTCATCAGGAGCTTTAACCAAAGGAGATGATCAGAAGAGTAGTGTAGGATTAAGAAAAATAAGGAGCGCAATTGCTGGGCACTAGAGAGGGGTGAAAGTCAAAATATCAAAAAGACAGAGAGACAGAAATGTTTCATCAAGTTAATGAAAACGAGAAAACTGAAGCACAATTGTATTTCTGAAGCTGGCATTTGGTAGCTGAGAATTATTATGAGATTTAGGAATCTAACTACCCAACAAGGATTTCTTAAAGGCCTTACCCTAGACCAACCTGTTTCGGCATTATTTTCATATCCACAGTACCATTCATTTATGTTGTGCTAGTGAGGCTGGTTGCCAGAAAGAAGTCTGTTTTCATGTCTTTTTCTTAAATGCAAGAGACTTCTACTGACTTTTAACAAGTGTATGTACCCAAATTTTGTTGTAAACTTTAAATAGCATAGCCACGTGCGCTTTACATTTTTTTCTACTCCTAACACAGGATCCCAACTTTACACAAGAATTACAGAGCTAGAAATGTAATGTGATCTTACAAAATGGCAGTCAGCTTTAGACGTGAATCATTTTGGTTTTTTCCTATCTCACTTATCTCCAAAGTAGAAACAAAAATACTTGATTAAGGAAGATGACATTGACAATCACGCCACCTTTAAAAAACTGAAGTGCAAAGTTAAAACGCAAGCAAAATGCAGGCATGATACTTGCGGTTATTTCTGAATGGGAATTAAAGGTATTACCTCTCCCTTTTTTTGGTGCTGGATTAAGTTGGTCTGCTATTTGAAAAAACAACACCAAGGTACATGAGTCAAAAAAACTTTTACCAAATGGCTTATAAGAGCACAGAAATATTCTGCTAAATTGTGTATGAGAAAAACCTCATCTATTATTTTCAGGGTAAGCAAATTGCATCCATACATATAGTATTGACTACCCAAATAAAATAATCCATGAAATTATAAAGTCATGGCAAGTTTCCCTATGAACCTAAAATAAATAACTTTAAAATTCATTTTAATATATGTAAATAATACTTTGCACATAATTGTTCTTCCTAGTTTGTTTTATGACCTTTTTACTAAAAATACAATAAATGTAACCCTGGCCATTGTGGCTCAGTTGGCTGGGCATTGTACTACAACGTGAAGGGTCACCGGTTTGATTCCCAGTCAGGGCACACGCCTGGGTTGTGGGTTTGTCTGAGTTGGGGAACATACCAGAGGCAACTGATCAATGTTTCTCTCCCTCTCTTTCTCCCTTCCCCTCTCTCTAAAAATAAATAAATGAAATCTTTAAAAAATACAATAAATGTAAAATAAGGCAAAATCTAAATAGAGCCTTTTATTGTCAGAGCTTGGTCTAGAATTATCTGAAATGTTCCTAATTCGTAATAATGAAGATTAAAATTGGATGCTTTTGTTAAAAAAAAAAAGTTAAGCACTAGGCGGCCTATTTATTTTAAGAAAGGCCAGGACCACTTTACAACCAACCAAAGCAGCATCACTGCACCTTTTTTGCTGCACTAAGTTACAGGCATTAGCACAATAAACCTAGACTCTCAGGGGGGAAAACCCATGCAGCCAGCTGCAAACCATAGCCTTACAACTGTTTTTCTAATGTCAAATATTACATTAAAATATTTCTCATTACTGAGTTTTTTAGTGCCCCTTTAATCATGACCTAAGGCCAGTGCCTCAGTCAGCTTGCCTTAGTACCCGCCCTGTATTTGAAAACTGCCTTGCACCATGCACCCATGCTCACCACGCACTGTGCTCACAGCTTTATGGACAAGTTCTAGGGTTAATTTTGAAAACTTAGCAACATCAGAAAAATAAGCACCTTAGTTACCAGGACACCACCCCTACTCACCTGGGGTCACAGTCAATGAGGGCCCAGCCCCCGTGGAACTTCTCATTATCAGGCAGTAGTAACTTCATGTAACTTTGTAAGAGCTGGCTAATAAGTTCCTGGTGACTTCTCTGATTTTCCTTATGCAAAGCTTCATGCTCTTTCTCCTTGTTAAATATGGAATAAAGATCTTCTGTCACTGGAATGCCTTGCATCAAGTCTAGAATAGAAAGTGTTAATATCTATCATCACCTTAGTTTACTAATACATTTTTATTTCTTTAAAGATTTTTTATTTATTTTTTAGAAAGAGGGAAAGGGAGGGAGAAAGAGAGGGAGAGAAACATCAATGTGTGGTTGCTTCTCATGTACCCCCACACTATGGACCTGGCCTGCAACCCAGGCAAGTGCCCCAACTGGGAATTGAACCAGCAACCCCTTGCTTCTCTGGCTGGCACTCAATCCATTGATTCACACCAGCCAGAGCTACTAATCCATTTTTTGAAAACAAAAGAGAATGAAGACTTAAAGCCATTAAACTCTTATAAGAAAACATAAGTGTAAATCTTTGAGATCTTCAATTAGACATGTTTCTTCTTTTTTTTTTTAATAGGACACTGAAATCACAACAAAAGAAAAAATAGACAAACTGAACATTATTAAAGTTAGAAACTGTTATGTTTCAAAGGGAAATAACATGATAGGGAAAGAATATTTACAAATCACATATCTGATAAGAGACTTGTACGCAGAACTTAAAGAATCCCTACAACTCAATGAAAAGACAAATGAGCCCATTTAAAAATGGGCGAAGGGTCTGAACAGACAAGCTAGCTTCTCCCTAGTATGTGTGTGGCTCAAACTGTAACAAGTCATTACAGCCCCCTGTCCTGAGCTGTCTGGGACAATGAGACTGGAGGGTCCTCTGAGAGACGTCTGCCGCCATGGGCCCTACCCGGGGAAGTAAGATCCCAGATCACTACTGGCCGCTCTGTCTCAACCTTGAAGAGATCCAGCTTGAGGATTAGGATGAAGCTGATGCTATGGATGGTAGAACTGAGACAGGGACAGAACCTGAATCATCCAGGATATAACTGAGTCACTCGATCAACCAACAGAAGGAAGGTATCTTGTTTTTCCTTTAATAAACTGCTAAAGCCCAGTTTTCCAGTCAGCACATACCCTGACTATAGCCAATGAACCAAATTTCTCTATATCAGACTTCTCAAATTACTAAATGCCCTACTGTTTCATGTATGATAAATATCAGATTGGATTTACAAAATATTTTCGAACACCGTAGGAGGTTAGTGACATTTGGTTCTAATCCAGAACACTCTATATTTATTTTAATCCTATAAGGAAATATTTTAATGAAAATTAAATTTAAAGCATGACACCAGGCAATCTACATTCTATTTGCTCTTCTAAAAAACAGTTAAGAACTGGTTAGGATCATCTCTAAATCAGATACCCTAATATCCTGTTAAATCACACCAATGGGAAGAAAGGATGGTCTACTTGTCCACAGCAAGAACACACGATAAATGTCACAGAAAGAAAGAAAATCATCTCGTTGGGTCTCTCCAACTTGAGTCATGGAAAAACAAATACAACGTGGAGTTTTCGGTTGACGACGTTCAGGGTCCCTTATTCCTTACTCCTGGAGTCTCAACCCTTCCTTCTGTTACATGAACAGCAAATTGACAAATATGTATGAAAACTGATGGTTCCTTGTATTGCTCCAGCCTAAAAAATTTATCAAATTCTTATCTTCTAAAATTTTAAATTAGATTCATTGAGTAAGATGATTAAAATAGAAGCACAAGAATATTATAAAACATATTAACTATGTTAATAAAATTGGTTTCTGTAAAAGTCACAGAAGGAATAAGAAATTTTAAAGAAAGGCTTTTACATCCCTTACCTATGACAGCTTGTCTATAAGCATCCTTAAATCGGTTCAGGTAATACCTATTTGCCGAGTTAACACCGTCCTTCATAACTCCTGCTAACTTCCTTTCTCCAGTCCTTGTAAAGTCACCCTGTCAAGGAAAAAGTCATTTTGACAGTTTAATTATTTAAACACAAAAATGTCCCCAAAGTCGATATGGGCTTTTAACTCAAAACTGGAGTTCTTTAGGCTTTTATATTTTCCAAACAATGTAGTTAAATTAAAATATTTATTAGTACTTGACTCTGACCCAGGCATGTCAAATAACTGGGAACAAGTCTTGTAGCAACAAGTCTTCAGCTAAATAATGCGTTAAGGTGAAGCCATTCTTTGCAATGTATAGAATTTTGAGAATTTACAGGTCAAAGCTTTTTTCACAGCAAAGGTGTCAAAGCAAGTCCTTCAACTCAAGGCAAGGAAAACACAGTCCCTTTTCCCCCATTCCAACCCCACTATTGCTACCCAAGGCAATCTCAGAAATAGACCTTGTCCCAAAACTGACAATTTTGGAAGGAGATACTGCCAATTAGTTAAGTCATTCACAGGAAATAGTAATTAAATATATATCTACTACAGAAGAGAGAGACATAAATGCTGAGTCCAAAGAAGTTTAATAATCAAAGAAAAAATATTTTTTCCAGCTTTACTGAGATATAAATGACAAGTAGCATGGTGTAAACTCAAGGTGTACCACATGATCACTTGATACATGCATATATATTGTAAACTGATTACATTAAGGTTAGTTAATACATCTCACCTCACATAATTCCCCTGTGTGTGTGTGTGTGTGTGTGTGTGTGTGTGTGTGTGTGTGTGTGTGGTGAGAACATTTAAGATCTATTCTCTTAGCAAACTTCAATTCTATGATACACTATTGTTAACGATTATTACCATGCTGTACAGTAGATCCCCCAAATTTATTCAGTTTGTACCTTTTGAACATCTCTCAATTTCCCCCAAACCCTGGTAACCACCAATTAACTCTCTGTTTCTAGAAGTTTGACTTTTTCAGATTCCACATCTAAGCAAGATCACGCAGTACCTGTTTCTCTATCTGGTTTATTTCACTTAAACATAACACCCTCAAGGTCAATCCATGTTGTCCCACATGTCAGGATTCCCTTCTTTTTCATGGCTGAGTAATGTTCCATCACACACACATTTTCTTTAGCCATTCATCCATCACTGGACACACAGATTGTTTCCATGTCCTCACTACTGTGAATAACGCTGCAATGAACGTGGGAGTGCAGATATCTCTGCTAAACAGTGACTTCATTTCCTTCAGATATACAGTGGTGCCTCGGTATTTGTCGTTAATTTGTTCCGACAAGTGGCAAGCAAGCGACAATGAAGCATTTTCTCTTGTGGGGGTGGGTGCGGGCGGGGGTCATGACTCATACAAGTCCTAGCACGTGCGACGAGTGGCAAGCAAGCACTGAGTGCTCAAACATTTCTTCTCATCAAAATGAGACGAGTACCAGGTTTGATGAGTTCTGAAGCCGATGAGTACCGAGGTATGACTTTATACTCATAAATAGGATTGCTGGGCCATATGGTAGTTCTGTTTCTAATTTTCTGAGGACCATCTATACTGTTTTCCATAATGGCTATGCCAATTTACATTCCCACCAACAATGTATTGGCCAGAAAGTTCTTTTGTTTTCTCCGAACAATGGCTCTGGTGGCGCTTAGTTGTCTTTAAGTTCATTCAAAACAGTTTTGTTAGATTGTATTGTAACACCTGTCATATCAGCATGCATTTAAAAAAAAATCAAAATTGGTAATTTTTTGTGTAGCCATTTTAATTTTGAAAATGGAAAAATATGTAACATTCTTGGCATTTATGCTTTATTATTTCAAGAAAAATAAACGCAACTGAAACACAAAAAAAGATTTGTGCAGTTGTATGAGGTGCCATGAGCGAACATGTCAAAAGTGGTTTGCAAAGTTTCATGCTGGCAACCAGCTGATGTTGGTAACAATCAAATCAAGACATTAATTGAGAACAATCAATGTTATACCATGCAGGAAATATCCAAATCAATAGTTATTGATGAAAATGAAAAATGTGTCTTTTATTTTACGGAAAAAAACACACAGATCTTTTGGACAACTCAATACAAGGCCTACCTTTTTTCCAAATCCTTGTCAATACTCATCTCTTTACCTTTTGATCATAGCCATTCTTACAGGTATGAAGTGACATCGCATTGTGATCTTGATTTGCATTTATTTCCCTGATGATTACTGATGTTGAGCACCTTTGCCTGCATCTGTTGGCTACTTGTATATTTTCTTTGGAAAATGTCTGTTTAGGTCCTTTACTCATTCTTAATCAAATTATTTTTTTGCTACTGAGTTGTATGAGTTCCTTACATATTGTACATATTAGATATTAAGTCCTTATCAGATATTTGGTTTGCAAATGTTTCCTCCCATTCCTATTCCACAGGTTGTCTTCTCATTTTGTTAATTGTTTTGGTTTTTTGTCATGCTGAAACTTTTCTTGTCTGATGCTGTCCTTACCCTCTTATTTACTTCTACTTTTCTGCTCATGTTTTCAGAGTCATATCCAAAAAATCATTGCAAAGACCAATATCATGGAGCATTTTCTCTGTTTTACTGTAGGAGTAAACTGTAAAATTTCAGGTCCTACATTTAAGTCATTAATCCATTTTGAATTAATTTTTGTAAGGCAGGGTACAATTTGTTTTGCATGTGAATATCCTATTTTCTCAGCACTACTGAATAGACTATCTTTTCCCCATTGAGTACTGCTGACTCACTTGCAAAATATTATCCCCAGAATTTGTTCATTTTATAACACAGTTCACTAGCTGTACAACAGTTGTCGCTGACTTTATATGAAGGTGGACCATCCCAAACCCCCTGGAATTTATAAAAAATTGTGTATTTATTCTGACATGTTTAAACTTAAGTCATCTTCAAAGTACTCTCCATTTGATGTAATATACCTATCAAGACATTTTTTGCAGTGCTCAAAACAGTTTTTGAACTCATCGATTTTGATGCCTTTTGGTGCTTCTGCCATTTTTTTGTTTCACCTCTTCCACATCAACAAAACATTTCTCTTTGAAGACTTTTTTCATCCAGAGAACAAAAAAAGGTCGCTCTGGGCGAGAACGGGATAATAGAAAGGGTGGAGCATAGGGGTCATGCCATTTTTGGTCAAAAACTGCTGAACACTCAGCGCAGTGTGGGCAGGTGCATTCACAAATCACCCATCATGAAAGGGGCCAAGGTGTAGAGAATATTAAAAAAAAAAAAGAATTCACTGAAGCTGAAACCAGCCTCTCACAACAACGCCAGCTGGTTACACTGATACAAATGGCTTCCTAGAACACTCACCTAGCAGGGGAAGCCTGAACAACAAGGGACCCGCCCTCCAGAAGATAATTCCGTTTTTTTGGCGGTTCCCCCTTGTATGTGTGGGTTTATTTCTAAACTCTTGGTTCGATTCCATTGGTCGATGTGTCTGTTTTTAAGCAAATACCTTACTATTTTGATTATTATAGCTTTGCAGTATGGTTTGGAACCAGGGAATGTTATGTTTCTAGCTTTGTCCTTCTTTTCCAGAATTTCTTTGGCTATTAGGGGTCTCATGTTCCCATATAAACATTAGGATTGATTTTTTCCCTATTTCTTTGAAAAATGACACTAGAACTTTATTAGGGAATGCGCTGAATCTATAAATGGCTTTGGGTAGTGTAAACATTTTAACAGTATTAATTTTTCTGATCCACGAACGCAAGATATCTTTACATTTATTTGTGTCTTCTTAATTTCCTTCATCAATGTCTTACAGTTTTCAGTGTACAGATCTGTCACTTCCTTGGTTAACTTTATTCCTCGGTACTTTTTTATGCTATTGTAAATGAGATTATTTTATTATTTTATCAGATAGTTTGTTGTTAGTGTATAGAAGCACCGCTGATTTTTGCTTGTCGATTTTGTATTCTGTAACATTACTGAACTCATTTATTAGTTCTAACAGTTTTCTGGTGCAGTATTTTTTAGGCTTTTTCTATGTATAACATCATGCCAGCTATAAACAAATTTCCTTTTCCTGATGATTGTTCTGTCTAGAACTTCCAGTACTAACTATGATGAATAGGAGTGGTGAGAGCGGGCACCCTGGTTTTGTTCCTGATCTTAAAGGAAAAGCTTTTAACTTTTCATTGTTGAGTATGATGTTAGCTGTTGGTTTGCTATATATGATCTTTATTATGTTAAGGTATGCTCCTTCTATACTCAATTTGTTGAGAGTTTTTATCATAAAAAGATGATGAATTTTGTCATATGCTTTTTTGACATCAAGATGATTATATGATTTTCATCTTTCATTCTATTAGTGGAGGATGTCACATTTATTGATTTATATAAGCTGAACCATCTTTACATCCCAGAGATAAATCCCACTTATTATGGTGTATAATCCTATTGCATTTGGTTTGTTAGAATTTTTCCAGAATTTCTGCATCCATGTTCATCAGGGACATTGGCCTACAGCTTTATTTCCTTGCATTGTTCTTATCTGGCTTTGGTATCAGGGCGTCATAAAATGAGTTTGGGAGTGTTCCATCCTCTTTTCTTTTTTGGAAGAATTTGAGAAGCACTGGCATTAATTCTTTAAATGTTTGGTAGAATTCACTAGTAAAACCATTTGGTCCTGGGCTTTTCTTTGTTGAGAGATTTTTGCTTAATGATTCAATTTTCTTACGCACTGATCTGCTCAGATTTTCTGTTTCTTCATGATTTAATCTTGGCAGGTTTTATTGTTTCTAGGAATGTATCTATTTCTCCTAAACTGTCCAATTGGTTGGCATATAATTGCCAACATAGTCTCCCGATCCTATGTATTTCTGTACTATCAGTTGTAATAGTGTCTCTTTCATTTATAATTTTGAGTCCTTTCTTTTTTTCTGTTAGCCTATCTAAAGGTTTGTCAATTTTATTTCTTCAAAAAAATCAACTCTTAGTTTTGTTTATCTCATCTTCGTTTTACTATTCTCTATTTCATATTTCTACTCTAATTTTTATTATTTCTTTCCTTCTGCTAACTTTGGGCTTAGTTTCTTCTTCTTTTTCTAGTTATTTGAGGTATGAGGCTGTCTGAGTTTTCTCTTAATATAGGCATTTATAGCTATACACTTTCCTCTTAGAACTGCTTTTGTTGCATGCCGTAAGTTTTGGTATGTTGTACTTCTATTTCCTTTTGTTTTATTATTTTTATATTTTTTAAAGATTTTACTTATTTATTTTTAGAGAGAGGGAAAGAAGGGAGAAAGGGAGAGAAACACCAATGTGTGAGAGAAACATCAATCAGTTGCCTCTCGCACGCCCCCAATTAGAGGACCTGGCCTGCAACCTAAGCATGTGCCCTGACCAGGAATTGAACTGGCGACCTTTTGGTCTTCAGGCTGGCGCTCAGTCCACTGAGCCACACTAGCAAGGGCTGTTTCAAGATATTTTTAATTTCCCTTTTGACTTCTTCTTTTATCTTTGTTTAATTTCCACGTATTTGTAAATTTTCCAACTTTCCTACTATTACTGATTTCTAATTTCATACCACTGTTGCCAAAAAACAAAAACAAAACCCTCTGATATAATTTTCTTTCTTCTTGAACTTGTTGTGATTTGTTTTGTGGCCTAACATAGATCTATCCTGGAAAATGTTCCATGTGCACTTCTGAAGAACATGTATTCTCCTGCTGAGAGAGAGGTTAAGTGATTTGCCTAAGGTAACAGAGCAAGTAAGAAGCAGGATTGGGATACAAATTTGGGAGGTGAATTATCATACCAGGAACCAAACCCCATCAACAGACATGTTTTGTTTTGTTCACATTAAGTTTTAAAAAACAAATATTTCACTTACAATTCCTGATTTCCAAACTCCCTTTAAAAACTGGAAGATCTAGCGACACTGGGCCTCCGTCCCTACAAGGAATTAGCTGACAGCACCCTCCTGAGACAACGTGCACTTCCTTTGGCCCACACGACCCCATCTCTCCCTTTAATCTAATGGGTGGCCTGCTTGAGTCACATCACCTGGCCCAGGAAAAATATGATGTGTGACCCCCCCGCCTTAGCCAAACGTTGCAGAACGAAGCCAACTACCACCTGTAGCCCACATACCTTTCTCTTAAAAACAAAGATGGTTTTAAGCCACATTCCGTGTCCCACAGAATGATGCACAAATGCTTGCTGCAGATATTTACCTTCAGAGCAGCGGTCCCAGCGTACTGTCTGCTAATGGAGTCACCGTTGTTGGCCCACATTATCTGATAGATCCGGCTGCACTTCACCGGTAGTGGCTGCTCTGGGGGCATCACACCCAATTTTTTCAGCTAAAATTGACACATTGGTGGATGAATGATATATAAACCAGGACACCATAGCATAAAATGTATACTGCAGAAAAAGCAATTGTGTTCATATACCATTTAGGACCCTTAAATAAAAGAAATGGTGTTTTCAGACTTTTTCAAAATAAAGTACCACTTGAGAAATAATTTTATGAATTGTTACAGGTGAAAAATAGGAGATATTTATGGTGTTTTGGTGTGATTTTCAATGTGCACACTCATGTTATATTTTGGCTTTGTTTTAAACTTGCTTATGAAGTGAAATTATCAAAAAAGCACATGAGGCCTGACCAGTGTGGCTCAGTTGCTTGGATGTCATCCCACAAAGTGAAAGGTCGCCAGTTCCATTCTTTGCCAGGACACATGCCTGGATTGCAGTCTCGGTCCCCAGTTGGGTGACATGGGAGAGGCAACTGATCAAAGTTTCTCTTGCATATTGATGTTTCTTTCCCTCTCTTTCTCCCTCCCTTCCCCTCTTTCTAAAAATAAATATTTTTTTAAAGTGCATTGAAACAGCAATATTAATAGTAGCAGATCACTAACTGCCCAATAAATATTAACTCTGTTCTAGGGCTTGGGTTCCAAGACATGTTTAAAATAATCATCTCATTTACTCCTCATAACAACCCTATGCAATCAATATGCTTATTACTCCATTTTATTTTATTTTATTTTATTTTATTTTATTTTATTTAGAAAACTTTTTTTTTAATCCTCACCCAAGGATGTGTTTATTGACTTTTTTTGGAGAGAAAGGGAGGAAGGGAGAGAGTCAGAGAAAAACATCACTGTGAGAGAGACACATGGATCAGTTGCCTCCTGTATGTGCCCCCAGCCAGGGGCTGACCTCACAGCCCAGGTATGTGCCCTGACCAGGAATCAAGCCCACAACCTTCTGGTGTGTAGGACGACGCTCTAACCAAGTGAGCCACCTGGCCAGGGCACTTGTTACTCCATTTTAAAGATGAGGAGAGAGAAGTTGGGAGAGGTTAAGTTCTTTGCATGGGGTCAGCACCTAGTATTGTGGAAGAGCCAGGGCTTGGACTCAAAAGCCTGACTGCTAAAATGAGACATTAAAGGGAACCGACTCATATCCTCAAAGGAGGGTTGCTGGGTTCTATAAAAAAAAAAACACCAACCCAGAAACCATGCTAGGAATGTCCACCTAGGGAATTGGTTACTCAGCTATCAGAGGGCCAAAAGATCTAGAAGGGGACATGGGTAACAGACATAGTGGCTACAGGAGGCAGTGGCCACCAACTGGGGCAGAAAGGCAAGAGGCTGGTTCTGCGGTGCCGAAGGGGCCAACAGCCCCAGCGACGGCACTGCTGACAGGAATATTAACACAGGTGGGGAAGCTGGTCTCTCTTCCTCCTCTAGTCTCACCGCCTTCTTTCAGTGCCTGTTACTGGCAGGGCCAGACCCAGAGCTAGCTGCCCAGCAGAAACGAAATGTGCAAACTCCCAGCTCCAATTACAGAAGGGAGGGTTCAGAGATGCCGAAAAAAGGTAAATGACAATACACTACCACCCAATAAATTTTAAAAGGTGGGTCTCACATTATTGGAATAAGTACTTAAGAAAATGCAACTTGATTCAAGGTATTTATAGTAAAGATTGTGCTTTCCAGGTTTTAATACAACAAGGTTGTTTGTATGCCATAAATGTCCTAAAGAACAAAGACTTTAGCTATTTGTTCATACTTGAAAAAAATAAAAAATGAATATTTACAATCCAACAGACTTCAAATTACCTGCTGTTCCATGACCACTCGGGCAACAGCAGCTTGGACCACGTTGGTGCGATCCAGGCAGTCCATGCAATTAACTCGAAAAATCCCTTCTTGTTTACATATTACCCCGGCTTGATCAACCCTTTTCAAAAATAGCAGGGGATTATTTCACAATGCGTTTTTCAAAAACCACAATTCTTTAAAGCATAACAACAAGAACAGTAGCAGTGGTTATCAGTTTGCTTGTGATAAGCATTCTGTGGCAGGATCACTGAGTTCTTTGTAGACACTGTCAAATTACACAATAGCCCCACGAGAAAGATGTTACTATCCCCATTTGGAAAAAAAAAAATGAGGTGAAGAGTCACTTGCCTTATGTCACACAACTACTAAGCAGAGCTGACACGGCCCCAAGTTATGCTTTTCTGAACATTTAAAGCCAAAAGGCACTTCAAAACACCGTCCAGTCCCTCCTTTCAAATCCAAGTAGAAATACGTCTCAACTAGTTCGAACAGACTCATTTGCTTTAGCACCCAGTGAGGAGCGGTATAGCCTGTGTTGCTCATCTAATTTCTGGGGCTACCCATGGCATAAAGTCTCATCGAAAGTTCTCTTCTGTCATTTAAGCCAACTTCTTCTTCCTGCATCTCCCTCCTGTAGTCTGAGAAACATTGTCCTTCTCTGATCATTTTAAATGCCTGAAAATTGAGACCAAGTTCCTCTAAGCCTTCCTTCCACGTCAGGGATGGCGAGAAAGAGGAGAAAGAGAGAATTAAGACTGTGAAGAGTTAAAGAACAGTCATAGGGCATCTCGCTCTGCTTTGCCCAAGCAGACACCTCTCCCCTTTTCTAAGTTAATAATGCCTAATGACTATGGGAAACAATACAAGAAAAACAAAAATGCTTTCTCAGCTTGCTGCTGTTATTTTAAAGCTTACTGGTACTAAACAAATACTCATGATTTCACAGAGCAAGAGTTTGTCAAACTGACTGCTTATGAAATAAGAAATACATACCAACACCACTTCATGTCAAGAATAATGTCATAAATGGCATCTGTCAGTGTTTGAACATTCTCAAACTTCATTCCCCGGCTAAAATATAAGCCAAAAGAAAGAAAAAATCTTTAATGATAGTTTTTTTTAACTTAAGATATGATATTTAAGGTAGCTTGGAAAATTAAAGAAAATTATTATTGTGAGTACATGAGGTTAACACTATTATAAATTATATAGGCAATTATAGAAGTATTTATAGCTAATCTGCATTGTGGAAGAAAATATACTTAAGAATACACTAAAACATAAAGATATCAAAAGCTTCTCTCTCCACCAAATTTTCAACAGTCAGGTGAGTGAACCCATGTTAGAGCCGGGACCCTGACAAAAGTACCTAACTTTCATAATACACACAAGTTAAAGTTAATTTACCATCAAAATGGTTCCCTAATTGTTGATTTTCTAGAGCAAATTCTAGTGAGGTTTATCCAAAGGGAAAGAAGTGTCACTAACAGAGTATAAAAATGAGCCAGTAGGGTGATTTTTATTAAGTAAGGGCACTCTATATTACTTTTGCCAGGCTCAGACTCAAGCAGAAAAGTAAAGCTCCGGAAATTCTTTAATTAAACAAAAAAAGGAAAACTGGAACTCTAGGTCTCCAAGTTATTTTGGAACAGAAAGAGTATAAATATTTCAGGAACAATTAAATTAAAACTTTAGCCAAAATAAAATCCATATGAAATTTAAGTGAAGTACACAAATGATAATCCTTCCTTTTCTAACCATGAGAAGAAATTTTTCTTCAAAGTAAAGAGAAACTTAGGTTCCTGTGACAGCATCTACCACAGCCATTGGAACTGATCAAAACCCGTTTTAGGAAGCCATCTTACCAGTGTTCGTGGAAGTCAAAAGAAACATAAGTAAGGTGTGAGTTGTTAAAGAGCAGCACCTGCTTTAGATAAGCGTCCCCAATAATTTTCTCTCTTCCTGCCTGGTCTACCAAGTTAATAATAACCTATGAGAGTAAGGGAAAAAAAATCAGTTTAATCAGATGTTAGAATCATAATGTAATTCATTTGATTTATGGAATTTGGATTTATGTTTTAGAAATATTTTATAGCTAGGCTTAGAAATCAAAACCCTCAAGCATCAATTTTTTCCTATAAAATTAGATTTTTGTTTGTTACATCTAGGTTCATAAGAACTGCTTACATCAATGGCATTAGTAGTTTTTTATGTATCTTACATCTGAAATAACCAACTGGAATGCGTAATGAAAACAAGGTCCTTTTAACAGCACATCTTTAAAATATCTAGAATACTTTTAAAGGAAATATACAAGCCCTACGTATTGGACACTATATAACTTCACTGAAATACATAAAACAAAACCTGAATAAATGAAGAGACATACCACGGTGCTAGATGGCAATACTGTAAAGATGTCAGGTCTGCCCAGATTAATCTACATACTGAATAATCTCAATTAAAAATCGATCTGGATTTTTCTATGGACTTCACAAGTTAATTCTAAAGTTTATCTGGAACAGTAAATATATGGAAAAAATTTGAAAGCTAATAATAATAAAGGAAGACTTTGTCCCACTGAAGAGCAAAACATACTCTAAATCTATAGCAATTAAAATTGTGGTACTAGGGCAGAAGTAAGTAACTCAACAGAATAGGACAGGTGGCCTAGGAACAGGCCTATGTACGTTGAGAAAGCTAAGATATAATACCCTTATCCTTCTGAAAAAAATAGGGGTTATTCCATAAATGGTATTGGGATAATTGTCTACATAGGGAAGAAAAGCTTACTTTAGCTCCCTACATCTCATCATACACAAAATAAATTCTAGATGCATTAATGGCCTAAATATTTTTTATTCAAGTTATAAAAAAAGCTAGAACAAAATTTGGGATGATGTTTCCATAACTGTAAGATGGAACGTGACTTTCTAAGCATAACATAAAGACAGAAGGCATAAAGAAAAAGATGAACAGATGTGACAACATAAAAATGTAAAACCTCTGTATAACAAATGACAAAAATTAAAAAACAAAAACAAACAAAAAGAACTACCTACGGAAATATACCTGTAACATAAAAACCAATAATATAAATTCAATAAGAAAAAAAATGGGTACAGGATACAGAGAATATGCACAGGAGATAACATACAAACTGGCAATAGACACGAGACTATAACTTGTTAATACTCAGAGAAATACAAATTTTGAAACAAAAACCTACTTTCACCTACACACAGGCAAACACTGAATGCTAAATACAGACAACACTGGTGAACATATGGGAAATGGGCGCTGCTCCCATTCTGCTGAGCATGCGAACTGGTGTGACCTTGTGGGGAGCTACAGTGACAGGTGTCAACTTTATACACACGGACTGTTTGACTCGGCCATTTCACTTCTAGAATGTATTCTATAAAGCATATAGAGTATATATAAAGTGTCTTCTGGAGAATTTTTTTAAGAGCAAAACTCTACCCTAAAGGCCCCCAGTGGAGAAGTAGTTCACCGGTCATGAGGCACTAACTAAGTGGAAACAGCTGCAGAACGGTGGACGTGGGGTGGCCCTCTTCTGACTTAAGTTCTGAAGATGTGTATATGCATGTGTCAAGATGTGTTTTGCTGCAAAAGACAAATCACAGACTCAAATCTCAAAACAAAAAGTCTGGTGGTTGCATGGTTCCAAAATAGCTTAATTCAGTGGTTATTGATGCCAGTTCTTTCCATCTTTTTGTTCTGCAGTCCCCAGCATATTGGTTAATCCTCAGGATGGTTCATTTGGGCTTGGTGTAACTACAGCAGACCACATCAAATCCAGACACAGCCACCAAAGGACTGTCATTCCTGTGTCTCTTTAGTAGAGTGGGAAATCTTTCCCAGCAGGCTCCCCTCACATCCACCCTCACTGCCAGTGAACAGACACAGGCCCACGTGGTGCCTGCGTGTGAGACCCACCATGGGCCCACCTCCCAGACAGCAATTACCCAGGGAGGAGGGTGGATAAGCAGACATTGTTGGGGTGCTACAAGAAATGAGAAAGTCTGCGCAATATGCGTTCCTGTAAAACTGATGTGCACAAACAGGCCTTCAAAGTCACAGGGCACAGGAATGAGGGTGGTGGGGGATTAATTTCTTCTGCTTCCTCTACACACCTCCGTGCTGCTTCAATTTTTATGACTATGTGTGGCATGTGAATTGTGGTGCATTCTCTGTAATACTGCTTACAATTACACACATTGCTAACGTGAATTTATTCACACTGTAAAAACTGAAACGTGGATAAAGGTTGAACTTTTCTGACCACAACCCAGTCCCACAGCCTTCCCTGGAGGTACCCTTTCAGTCCACATAAATGCATTTCTATATAAATAAGCATGCCATGTATGTGTGAGAACACGCATACATGGAAGAGGAGCACATATGTATAAATGACATGATTCTGTTTGGGGGATTTTTTAAGAAGTAACATGTCATATGCTACTACACAATTCTCTTTTCTCATTCCATGCTGGATGTGATTTCAAGATCTTTCCCTGTTATTAGCTCGGAGATACCTCTTACCACGGTCACACATTAGTATTTGACACTTCACATGTGCCGCACTTTACCCCCAACCTCCTGGTGAACAATTACGTTGTTTTTATGCTCCAATGAATGTTCTTATGCATGCCTCCTTGATTGAACACATACTTCTCTCAGGGAGATTTAAAAAATTTTGTATTAGCGTTCCAGTTGTTCCACATCCTTGACAAAACTTGTTATTTCCCATCTTTATTTTAGCCATTCTGGTGTGTGTTTGGTAGTTTTAGTTTGCATTTCCTGATGATGATTAATGAAGTGGAGCACCTTTTATATATTTAATGGCCTTCTGGATATCTTTTCTTATAAAGAGTCTGTTCAAGTCTTTTGTCCAGTTTTCTTTCGGATTGTACATCTTTCTTCAAGAGTTTATAGGAGATTTTATATACTCTAGATAGTATACTCCCACTTTGAGAATTATATTTCCATTCTCTTAATACTGCCTTTTAATAATCAAAAGATATTTTAGTGCCCTGGCTGATGTGGCTCAGTGGATTGAGTACCAGCCTGTGAACCAAAGGGTTGTCAGTTCAACTCCCAGTCAGGGCACATGCCTGGGTTGTGGGCCAAATCCCCAGTGGGGGGCACACGAGAGGCAACCACACATTGATGTTTCTCTCCCTCTCTTTCTCCCTCCTTTTCCCTGTGTCTAAAAATAAATAAATAAAGTCTTTTAAATAAAAGATATTTTAGTTAGATCAAATTTATCAATTTTTCATTCTAGTTGGTGCCTTTAAAGTCTTTTTTCATTTTAATAAAGGTTTAATAAATAATATTTATAACATTTGTAACAGTATTTAATATTTATGATAAAGTTTCAAGAAATAAAAATCTAACAAAAATTCAAAATTCAGCCCTGGCTGGTGTAGCTCGGTGGATTGAGCACTGACCTGAGAAACCAAAGGGTCACCAGTTCGATTCCTAGTCAGGGCACATGCCTGGGTTGAGGGCCAGGTCATGTCCCCAGGGGGGGGATCAGTGGAGGGCCTGTGAGATGTTTCTTACACACTGGTGTTTCTCTCTTTCTCCCTTCCCTTCTCCTCTGTTTAAAATAAATAAATAAAACCTTTAAAAAAATTCAGTAGGGTCAATTTTATCAATTTTTTGCATTATGGTTAGTGCTTTTCAAATCTAGTTTAAGACCCAAGGTCAAAAATATGTTCTATATTTTCCTCTAAAAGGTTTTTGTTTAACTTCACACATTTAAATCCATATCCATCTAGAACTGATTTCAGTTTATGGTATGCAGGATAGGTATCAGGAGCAAATTTACTGGGTTAGCACCAGAGCATATTTTGTTGTGACTGATAATGCCATTCGAAGTGGCTGTACCGACAACTCACCCTCCTTCTAGCAATGTGAGAGAGCCTCATTCCCCCACGTATCTGCCTTCACCTCTTATTATCAAACTTCAGAGTTTCTTTTCAATCTTGGAGTTTGGTTTTTATTTCCTTGCTAGGGCTTCCTTTGGGATTGCACAAAATTTATGTATTAATTTTAGAAAAACTGAAATCTACTCAATATTAGGTCTTTCCTTCTAGGAACATGGTATGTTCTCTCCACTTATTCAGATTTTTTGTACATTCTTCTTCAGTAATTCCTCCCACGCCCACCATATCTTTCTTGTATGTTTATTAGATTTTAGGTTATTTCTTTCTATATTATTTTTATTGCTGTTGGAAAAATACGTCCCATGGCATTACACATTCTGACTGGTCGTAGCTAATGGATAAGAGTTACTGGCTGTTGTAGCTCAATCTTACATCTGAAATCTGGTCACCTTATTGAACTTGTATTTCACCTAACAGTTTTCATCTAATTTTGGTTTAAATGATCACATTGCTACATGAGTGCATGAATATATGAGAAAAGCAGGCAGAGAAAAAAGACACAGAAAGATACATCTCAAACTGTTTTCTCCAGGAGGTGGAACAACATGGGTAGTACTGAAAAATGCTATTTATTTCTTACTCTAGATACTTCTTAAATCATCCTAATTGATTTTTATCTAAAAATTGTCTAAAATAGCTTATATTTCTGAAAAAATATCAAGAATACTCTTAGCTTATATGTGCTCTTTAACTTCATGACAAATGCCATGTCGCTTAATTATGAATAGTACATTGTTATTTTCATGAAATTTAAAGAAACAGATACACAACCATTTCTAAATATGAAGAAATATTTACTACTACAGATCAAGGCCCACCTGTTTTTTGTAAATTTTCAGTTGTTCTTCGAAGTGGGCACAGAAATAGGGAACAGTTTCCTTTTCACCTACAAAGAAGTGATACAAAATCTATTTTTCCTTCACATGTTTAAGACAAAAATTAGTGTCTATTCCATCTTTATTCTTGCTTTAAAATAATTTATTGACAGCCCAAATGTAACTTAGATTTCCTAAAACCAATATTTTAAAATGAAATGCTAAGCCAAAGATTTCTGATTTTGTTTTTTTTCCAGTTAGACTAAATCAAAACATAAAGTACAAATTCTGAAATTATATTATTTGTATAGCCAGCTTACTTGGCAGAAAAAGTTTCATGTGGTTTATAATAAAATAAAAACTCATCTAAATCAAGGATATTAAAACTGAAGTTTTACTGAATTCTCAGGAATATAAATTAAGTGTTGAGAGAAAAATATTCTGTAAACAATTTTAAAAATTAACCTCAGTCAGTAATATAATTAGATTGGCATGACGTAGCTATTCCAGTGCTACAGTTAAAATACTGAAATAAATTAAATACTCAGTAATTAAAACAACAATGATAACAAACATTTCACAGTGAGGCATTTGAGTAAAGTCATCTTATCTTATAGATGCCATATTAAGATATTTCCCACTTCTATAAATAGTGGCTTCCTTTGCCCTTTTCTAAAATTAAACATCTAATAAAGTATTTGTCAAAGAAACAATAATTTAAAATTTGAAATAAGCTATTTTGCTCTATTGTTGGGGAATTTTTTATTGTTAAATTACTTAAATTCTCAACAACTATTATTATTGTGTTTATATCACTTTCTACTAAATTTCGCTGTATGAATTGCTGTTTTGAACAAAGTATCTGGTAAAGCAAATCCAAATCTACAAAGTATCTAATATTCTTTAAAAGATTCTGTCTGAAACCATCATTTGCAAAGTAAATAGCTGACATGCTTACTCTTGTCCAGCCGAGGTCTTGGATTGTATCGATACCCAACCTGGCTCCAAAAGACGGGCACAGAGCCTCGTGTTTGGATAAATGACAAGGTGTGATTGTGAACATGAATTAGCTGTTCAGTCTCCACATAATTTGCAACATTCCCATTTTTATCCACTCCTCTTCGTTTATAGCGCATTCCTAAAAACAAAAATTAAAACAGAAAACAGTAACATTTTCAAACAATTTAGTCTGACTAGATCATGCCTCTTAACCAAGTCTCTCTGTTTCAGGATAGCCTTGGGGATAACGTGCACCTGTCGGGCAGAACTATCAGTGTAGCCCAAATCACAACCGTACGCATCATCGTTTTTACAGTGGAAGCTAAGATAGCTGCTGTGCCCTGAAAGATAAGGGTTTTCCCAAAGGTGCTAGCACTCAGGAAGGATTTATTACTGTGATGCAGCCCGTCAGTGGGAACAACGATATTTTAGAAGAACATCCCAAGTGACTTTCTTCTTTCTAAACATATCTCCTTTCTTTCTCCTTTGGCTAACTCTCCTCCATTTGCCTCTCTCCAATAATTTGTCCCCAGTCATGTCAGTGCCACAGAGCACTTTGAAATCAACTGTGTTTGCAAATCCATACCGTCATCAGCATTTCAGCACCCCACAGATTTTCCATTCTTGCCTGGATTTGATCTGCACACTATTACAACCCTGCACTCACCTGCTCTGTGCCGACTGCGACGGGAGATGAGAGCCACTAGAAATCGTGGGTGAATGTCATCCACACAGGTGGACTCCTGAGGTGGGGTCTCTGGGCTGCTTTTCTCATCGTCAGATGACTCATTATAATTAACCACAAGTTCTTCGATCTGCACAAAACCTTGGATAATGGGGATAATCCAGAAGTCCACATCTGGTGTCTGGAAACAGTAAAAGCATCACACTGTTTCTATGCCATACAGCACTGCTACTTTCTTAAACCCAAACAGGAGCCCGAACATATTTATCAGTTTATTAGAAGCAGAAACCTTCCACTCTTAATCACATTCTCTGCTTACTGGAGAACACCAAGGGAAGGAGGGAAGAAGGGAGGTGGAGATGAGAGCCTTTCCTTTTTTTTATAAGGATCACTGGAGAAAGAGCTGCCTGAGAGGGACCAGAGCATAGGAGCCAGACAGCCAAAGCACAAACTCAAACTCCACCACTTACTAACTCACCCAGGTGAATCACTCACTGCATCTCCTCAATGCTTGGACATTCTGCTTTGAAAAACAGGAAAAACTACTACCCCACAATGCAGTGGTTGTGAAGATTAAATAAGTAAAATGTAAAAAGTGTCCGGCATAGTAACTGCATATAGTAACCATTTAGCAAATGTAGAGACTACGTTTATTCCTGTTGGACCAGAACAACTAAACTTAAAGACTGATTTTCAATTTCCAATTGTATTACGCCTTTAATAAAATACAACCAACTCTGATCACTTTATTATAAAAACACAGAAGTCTATTCTATTTTCCAGGACAGAAAAATACTTGCTTTGCCAAGCAAAACGTAGTAAATAAACCCCCCAAAATTCCTTTCTATAAATATCTTATTTTAAAATGCTATCTAACATAATTAGGAGAGTATTAATTAAAGTCAGAGATTTCCTCTTCTGTGTCTTTCAGACTCGAATACTCACATTTCCCAACTAACTGTATACCAGGACAGGAAAGAATAAAAAGCTCTTTTTATTGAGAGCTGCTCGTAGTCCCTCTTCCTCTCCTATCTCCGCAATGCTATCTAGCCTTAATCTTAGCACCAGCTTCCAATCAATCTCTTTCTCCATGACCACACACTCCAGGGCCCAGCTCAGTTTTGTTTTACAGGGCCTGCAGACAGAATCTTAGAAAGGTGGTGTAAAATAACCTACATTCACTATTCTTATCACCAGTCCCATTATTTGTATTTTTTTTCTTCCAGCAATAAATGCAAAACTCTTGACAGGCACAGAGAAATGTATGTTGCCAAATGCCGCCTTTATTGCAAGTCATCAGTTTTAATGGTAATGCAAAAAACTCTGCAAAACACAGAACTCAGTATGTTGGCAAATGGGACAAATATTCATTACGGACACCCTTCTTGCTAATGCCCTGTCACAGAGTTTTGGTGGTTATAGTTTCAGCATCAAAAAGAGGGGTGAGAACATTTTCATGTCTCATTCTCAATAGAGACATGACAGGTATCTCGTGGTAGGCGCCACTAGATTATCAAAATCATTTCTACTAATCCGCACCAAGTGAGACAAATAGAAGAAGAAAGGTTTGAAATTTTTGAAAGGTGAAGAAAAAGATAATATATGACCCTAGTCAACTATTTGCCCACTTTGTGTCCAAAACAATAACTGGCACATAGCAGGCCTTCCACAAACACTTGTTGATTGACTGAATAAATGAATTAATTGTCCTTGGACGGTCATAATTCTCCAATATGTGTGACAGAGTAGAGGAAGAAAGTAGTCACAAGTCAGAAGGAATCTCAAGCAATAGCTTCATCATATTCCCAGTCTTTCCTGATTCAAATACTGGCAGTACTGGAATATCCTTGGAGATTTGTCTACTGCAATTCCCAGATGAGGAAACAGTAAAGTTAAATGACTTGGTATTATTCAAGGATAACTGGGCTTCAACATTTCCAATGGGTAAACAAAATACCTCTTTTATAGGAACCCTGAGGACATTAGTTCCCCAGTCTTACATTACTACTATCCTATGGGAACCTGCTAAAAAGGTAGGCCTGTGGCTATGCAGTGGAATTGTGAACTGCCTTAAAAATACCAAATGCCTTGGTTTTCCCTAGCTAAATGATTCCCATTCTATAGGGGAAAACATCACAGTGAGATTGTAAATTTATTTTAATACAATTTTAAAATATATGCTTAACTATAACAATCTTGGAATATTTTAGAAACAACTACTCACACCAATCTCAGTGAGATCTTGTATCATGTATTTATTCCAAAAAAATCGGTCATCGACCTGGAAAAAGTGGAGAGTAAACAGTTCAGAAACCTGTTGTTTCAGCCTCCCATAAAGCCAAATGAGTCCATAAAGTGCTCTGAACCATGAGAGGTACCTTCTGCCAGAGGGGCCGAGAGTCCCTCTCCCCAGTGCTCTGCCTCTGTACTGAATTGGTCAAGTCATAGGTCAAGCTATAATAAAAGGATTCCGAGTCCATGAACATCTTCAGCAACTCCTCAAGTAATCTCCTTTCCAACTTCTCCTTTTCTTTACTTTCCTTAACCTGTAAAAAGTGAATCTACTGTCACTGCAGGAATTAAATGGAAAGCATTATGTGGATAAAACACACCTTCCGAAGGACATGCAGAGACAGGGCTGGAACATGACAAGTGGCTTGACAATAAGTTTACTGGCAAGAAAATTACCCCTTAATTTAAAACTAATCAAAAATTAATTCCAAGCTCATATCCATTAAACTCTTACTTTCTTTTTATTAGGAGCAGACACATTGGATTTAATATGCGTCAAGGTCTTCAGTAGAAACTTCGAGTCATCAGGAGATGGCATAATCTTCTCGGGTTTGTTAAGTCCAAAATGATGCTTCTTACAGAGCTAGATAATGAGGGAGAGAGAAAGAATTCGTTGTTATTAATATCTGCTTGTTAAATGTTCAAGTATGCGCAGAAGTGGATGCTACTGCTCATGCATTGTGGTTAAAAGTAAACCTGAGAGTTGTAAAAATGACCAAGGAGACAACTGATACCAAGAAACAGAGCTGTGCTTTCAATGATTAGAAAACTACAGGAGAGGAAAAGCAAAAAATACAGGACAGGATATACTTAGGGTTTAGGGGTGGAAAATTCAGGTTAGGATCATAATTAGTTCATACAACTGAAGAATAAAATGCTCCAGTGGAGGTTAACTAATTCTTTAAAAATTGGTATCTAAAATCTAATATATTGCAAAATACACATTTTTCTATGCCTCAGGGGCATTATTTGACAGCTATCTGTGCTGAATATTCATTCATGCTAGTTCGTGGAGTGTTCTGCTCTAGAAGGTATCAACAGTTTGCTCGAGAGAGAATCTTAAACGCTGGACATTTCAACCACTTCCTCCCCTCCTATCTTCACACACTAACAAAATAAACAAAAAACATACTCTTTGGGTCCAGAGATTAAATGTGAAGAAGCAGTAAGTAGAGACTACGGGAAATGTGCAGGCCAACTGGCAAAGGCCAGGAAGAGAATGGGGGCATGTGAAGAACAGAGAAGGGCACAGAGGCTCTGAAGACAACTACCTGGCCAACGTCAAGTGCTTTACATATAATTCCATGTGGCTCGACATCCAAAGCAAATATTCAGAAAGGTACATAAGAATTCTGTTAATTAGATGCAGACAATTTCAGGTTTTTAACATACTAGTTTTACTCCTATACCAAGTAGCAGACTCCTATTATGAGCTAAAAGTTCTTAACGCTTTACTTACAAAATAATTGTTACTAGATACAAAGGATGAAGAAAAAAGTGTAATGAGAACAAAAGCTAGTTCAAATTTTGATTAAAGTTTTTTAAAGAGAGGAACCAGCCTTGCTGTATCAAATTTGGAAATCAACAATTTTATCTGTCAATTATACCTCAATAAAGCTGGAAGAAAAATTGGAAGTGGTGACTGATAGCTGGACCACGTTTTCAGATGTAAGGGAATCATATGGATTTCATGCCTTTTCAAATTAACGCTATCAAGAACTCTATTCACACGGGCTTCACAACATGATTACAACTTTACACTGCTCCTATCTACCATTAAAGACCAGGGCATCGTCCTGGCTGGTGTGGCTCAGTGGGTTGAGCACCCAAAGGCCACCGGTTTAGTTAGATTCCCAGTCAGAGCAGTGTCTGGGTTGTGGGCGGGAGGACCTCGGTTGGGGGGGGGTGTGAGAGGCAACCCATTGGTGTTTCTCTCACATAAATGTTTTTCTCCCTTTCTCCCTCCCTTCCCCTCTCTCTAGAAATAAAAAATAAAATGAAAAGACAAAGTAAGTAAAGATGATGTTGAAAAGATTCATAGTCCTACTGCCAACACCAAGCTAACTTAACTTCCCTCCCAATAAGCAAAACCAACAAGATCTTGAGTTGATGAGGAGGGACAGAGGAACTCAGCGGGTGGACACTACTTTGGCAATTCTCTCCCCTCCCTATTTTCTGCTGCGTTATTCCCATCAGCTGAGAACACACTGATATCTCTCCCCTCTAACACCTCCACTTGAAGTCTCTTCCTCCGACAGCAAGTGTCCAATTTCTTCGTGCTGCTCACTGCCTCCAACCCCTCTTCTCCCACCGCCCGCTCCGGCTCGGCTGTGGCCCCATACCACTCCACCCAAACTGCTATCTTCAGTGAGACCAATGACCTCCACTTGCCTAAACCCTAAAGTGGACTCTTGGTCCTTATCTTAACCTTCCAATGACTTTGATAGCTTATCACTCTCTTACTCTCTTTGATACACTGTCTTCACTTGCCCTCCACTGGTCACTTTCTTTACCTGTTTTACTGGTTCCTTTACAATCTTTTGACTTTTTAACGTCTCAGCAATCCAAGGTTCAGCTGGTAACCCCCTTTTCTAATCTGCCTTAACTCTCTCAGTGATTTCATCCAGTCTCATGGATTCAAATACCACCTGTATTTCAATCCCTCCCTCCCAAATGTGTACTTCCAGCCCAGCTCTCTCCATAAATCCTAACCTTACAACTCCCAACATTTCTGCCAGGATTTCCACCAGACATCTCAAATTCAACATGTCCAAAACTAGGCGCTCATCTTCCCTCCACAGCCTTCATCTCCTCCTTGTCCCCTTCCCTTGTTTACCCACTCCACTCCGCCTGCACTGGCCTCCAGCTGTTCCTCAGTATGTCAGGAATGCTTCCACCTCAGGGATTTTGTTCTAGCTGTTCTCTCTGTCCAGGTATCTAACCACAATATACACACCCAGGCACTCCCCCCGCCATCCTTACTGTGCTTCACTTTTATTTACCATATCATTTCTTACCTTCCAACATACGACATTGTAAAATTACCATACTGATGCTCCTTTTCGGATCCCCCACTACAACGTAAGCTCCATAACTGCAGCAATCTCTGTTCTGCTGACTCATATCTCTAGTGTCTTAGCAGCACTGGGTGTACGAGGTCGCAGTAAGTATTTGTTAAATGAATGATTGGGCTTTGATGCCACAAACCTAAGTGGTAACCTCCAGATTCACACCTGGGACATATACCAGTAAATAGTCCTGGGAAAACCGCCACTCCCCTTCTTCTGTGAACACGCCACACACGCGCCCACCTTCCTAGCGTAGACTCAGTGGGGCAGCACAGAGGCGGTTCTAAAAAGATGTTCTCCCCGTGAGTCCCCCACAGTTGTCACTCTGCTTGTGGCGCAGAGAAATTGTCAGTTAGCAATTTTTAATAGAATGTCAATAATTATCTAGTTATATTAATAACATTTTAAAAAATCTGAAAATATGTTCCAAATCTAGTTACAGATTGTTGCAATCTTAATATTCAAAACAGGGTATTATGTATTCGTGAGACAGAGTTATCCTTAAAAGCATTCAAGCCAGCAAATCTCCCCCTAGAAATGTACCAACGACAATTGTGAAGATCTAGCTATTCCACAATAATCTTGTAGCAGCACCCCCAGCCCGCACCGACATGTTCTTCGCTCTGAGAAATGGGAGTCATTTTCTTCTTCAAGGCTAGTTTCCTGCCGTTTGCCCTCTGGGATCAGGACCTCACCCTGTCACTCTCCCCCTCTTCTCTTTCCAACCTCTCTGTTAGCTCCTTCCCTACCAATTTTTAACATCTTTCAAGTTTACCAGAAGCTTTTTAAAATCCACTCCTCAACCATGGAATCGCCTGAGTGAATCTGCAGGGTACAAACAGGGTCAGAGTACCTGGAACTGTGAGGACCGTAGTCTTACTGGGTCAGGTCAGAGGGAAGGCCCAAGGACACTGCTCAGGCAGAGCGCAACAGGGGCCTCCTCGGTCTGAAAGGCTAACCCTCTCCTCTGTCTTAAGAACGACCCCTCCCTGCCGTCCCTTCCTCTGGTCCCCATGGCACCAATCTCTCTGGGTTCTTCCCACATCTGACCGTTCCTGCTCAGTCTCCTTGGCTGGCATCTCTTTTCATCGCTAGAGAGGACGGTGGCTCCCAATGTTCTATCTTTAGCTCTCTTCCTGTTCTTCAAGCTCTGTCTAAATTTCATCCACTTTCCTCATTTGAACTACCCACATGTTGAATTTCAGCTGTCTAACTCCAATCTCTTGCTCTGCGCTCAAAACCCAAGTACACAACATTGCCACGCCACTCCCTCAAATTCAGCATCTCCAACTGGTCAACATCTGTCTCTCAAATCTCGTTGCTTCTCTTGTTCCACTTGTCTCTGACAACGACTACACGACCCATGGGGTCACTTAAGCAAAAAGCTAGCGGTCATCTTCCATCACTCTCCTTCCTAAAGTCTCTATCAGACCCAACCACAGCATCCTGATTGCTATTGCATTAATCCAGATCCTTATTTTTTGTTCACCCCAGTATTTTCAAAGGAAGTGCTACTGGCTTAACAGACAGGATTCTCCTCTTACTCCTCAATTACTCCTCTTAGTGTGAATGACCTAACGGCCTCCTTTCAGGAGCTGGGGAGCCCCACTCTAGCAACAGGATTCAAGCACTGAGCATGGTTTCAGGCCTCCAGCCCGCATGTAGGTAGCCCTTTTACTCCTCTTTACTGGGTAGGGACAAATCTCTCCCTGCCACTGCCTGCTTCTGGATCCAGAGCCCAGAAGGCCTACAGCCTCAGTACAAACTACTGTTCTGTTTATGGGCCATGAAGATTCAACTTCTCTCTGGGCCCAGCAAAATCTCCTTGTTTTTCTTTTTCTTTTCTTTTTTTATCTATCCTCTTTCTGGGCTTGGAACAGAGTTGATATATGTCCAATGCCCCAAGTTCCTTCCTTATCAACAACTCCAAAATCCAAAAAATTCTCAAATCTGGAAATTTATTTTTTAAGTTTGTTACAACTCATTTACAATATGCCAAAATGTACCCTAAACTGATATGAGGCTATTGATGTCATCATTTACCTCCCTTAGTATGAATATTCATATGATTGTTTAAGAAATATTAACGTATTACATTGTAGAGTAACACCCCAGACTCACGGGGCATATATAAAATACACAGAATAACCTTCTCAATAACCTCCAGAAAAACTTGAATTCTAAAACAAACGTGGCCCCAAAGCTTTCAGATAAGTATTGTGCTCTGTAGAGCAAAGCACAAACTCACTACACCATCTTCTCCAGACGTCCATCTCTACATTTTAAGAGTGATTTTTCTGCATAGAAATTTAAAATTGCTTTGAACATAAATCTTTTCAATAAATATTTTAGAATCTTCCAATTACCTCTAGAAAAGAAAGTGTAGACCGCTATCTTTTTTAAAAGGTTAAATTAAGTCCTACCACAAAACATGGACAGAGAAAATTACTTCTTGGGATCCTTTGCTGTCCTAAAATGCTTTGTTTAGACAGAGTTCTTGGGATCACAACACATCGTGTTGCCAGTGGGATCACCTTCCCGTTTCCAGAGGCCCGGCCAATTCTGTGCAGCGTGCACCTAGGTCCTTATCACAACACTGATACACACGATCCCAAAAAGAAAAGCACCACCGCCAGCCCCACGGGGCCCCCCTAGCTCTTCTATTATTCCAGCAACTTACATTTCACAATCAAGATTAAGAGCTGATGTGGCTGCTGCTGTTTAAGGAAATAAAAATAAGTGATTTTACTTTAAAAGGTGGTATCTATATCCATCTGGAACTAAAATTTTAAACAGATGTCTAATGGGAAACTAAATATGGAAAATGATGCAGTTATCTATTAAGGCAATGAGATACCGCAAATACGATATGCAGACATGAAACACAAGCCTATAAAACTTTAAAGGATTTTTTTTTTCCCAAAAGAAAGAACGTCTAGTTTCTCGTTTATTTGAACCTCACGGATTCTTCATATCCTTGTATAGATCTTTTTTTTTAATGGTGCACTGCTTTGAAAAAGGGTAGCAGTTCCCCAAAAGGTTAAATATAGACTTACCATATGACCCAGCAATTCCATCCCCAGGCCCACACGCAAGAGAAAAGAAAAGCCCACCGAAAGCTTGCCCACCGATGTCCACAGCAGCTCCCCACCCCAGCACCCCACCTCAACCAAAGCAGCTCTGCTCTCGTGCGCCCCATACACTGGATTGCACAGGTTTTGAAACAAAGGACGCACTACTAAAATGCAGTCGGAAAATCACAAGACCATTTTAAAGATATTATCCATCTCTAAAACTGTATGATTCTGGCCTATTAAACCAAATCTTTGTAATTACTACTCCATTTACATCAAGTTTCCTCAACACGCCCTGAGACAGCACCTCACCTCCAGCTCCAGGTCCTGAGGCTCCATTTCTGAAAGCGAGAGCACAGCGATCTTGGTAACTTTACAGACCTCATGGTCTCCCGGAAGCCTGCCTACCAGCGCTCTCTGCCGGATTAAAATGAGCCACCATGGGAGATCTGAAAGAGAAGAGTCACACTGGTGTCTAGTATCTACAAAGTGTTACTGTCCTGGGAAGCTGAGGGTGAATAATCCAACAACAACAACAGAGTATGTGCAGTAGACATAACCCTTTCGAGTACAGCACACAACACAATATAAAAATGGCCCTTAAACATGTGAAAAGATGTTCAGTCTCGCTCATCACTAGAGTGACTCTGTTCTCACCCATCGGACTGGGGTAAATAAAAAGTATGTTGGCACATCTGCTGGCAAGGCTGTGGGAGAACAGTCACTCTTACACAGAGCTGGCAGGGCTACACAGATACAACTTTTCCAGGGGGGGAGCTCAGTGACACCCAACAATAAAACACATGCACTTACCTTTTAACCTAGCAAATCCCACTCTTGTGAATTTACCCTGAAGATACACAAGAACACACAAGTCTATACACTCGAGCCTATTCATTGCAGCAGTTTGTAATTGCAAAATACCAGAAACAACTCAAATGCCCAGACAGAGGACACAGGTTGAATCAACTAAGGCACATACACTCAGTGGAGAACTAGACAGCTGTGAAAAAGAACTGAAAGCGTTCTATGATTGGTCAGGAGTGATTCCTGGACATATTATAAAACCAAAGTACAAAGACTATCTAAAGTATGCTACCCTTTATATGAGAAAGAACATAATAGAAAAAATTCTCATATCTGCTCATCTGGACAAAAAACAAGCAGCAAGGTAAGTCAGAAATTAATGAGATTGGTCACCTACAGGGTATAGGCAGATGGAGTGGGAGAAGGGGGAAATGGGAATAACAAAAGGGAATGGGAAATAACAGTCCTCTGAGTGCACCCTTTTGTTAGAGCCATGGTGATGTTTCATGTCTCCTCAAAAACAAAGAGTTCAAATACACCAGAATGTGGGGGAAACTCAAAACTAAATGCATATAGTAAACCAACTTAGCTACAAATGGAAAATGTAACCATACTATAGGAGATAAGAAGGAAACGCTAATTAAATAACTTTGGAAAAGAGTATTTTGTAAGTAAAAAGACAAAAACAATCGAACATAATACTGCATTCCTGTCGGTGAATTTGGTCTTCGGAAGGGTATGAGTTAGCAGTTCCAAGACTACTTTATGCACATACTAGGACTGAGCGAGTCAGTAAAAACCTTGAGGAAAGGAGGGATAAAGGAAAGATGGTAAAACAAATGAAATAAATATTCAAATTTTTAAAATTGATTTTAGATAGAGAGGAAGGGATTGGGGGAGGGGAGAGAGGGAAAGAGGGAGGGAGGGAGGGAGGGAGGGAAGAGGAGAGAGAGAGAGAAATGTCAATTTGTTCCACTTATTTATGCATTCATTGGTTGATTCTTGCATGTGCCCTGACAAGGATCAAACCCACAACCTTGGAGTGTTACTGTAGGTAGCAGCTAGAAATAAGCAGCCAGAGGGAAAATAAAGGAGGGCCCCTGCCATTACAGTCTAACAAAGAACTTAAAACAGGAGGCTGGAAACACAAGGAAGTTATGCCTCAGCAATTAACTCAGCAGTCCTGAGCCTGGTCAGGTAAAAGTGCCAGGTGTTCAGAACATCACCGCAGGGATGGTGCAGGAGGAGGGAGTCCTTGAGACTCTGTGCTGGGGAAGGGAACCTCTGTGACATTTTCACTAAGACAAAGGGCCTTTACTAACTGAGAAAGAAAGCCTTTGTAGCTGCACATTATTCCCAAGGTTTAGAAGCGGGAGAAGGGGAACCTAAAAACTGACTAAAGTATATAACCCCTGAACCCCAATTGTCAGTGTACCTAAATTAGCTAAGTACTCACTTGTAGCCTCGGCTCAAGTATATAGAACAAACTTACTAACAACTTCGTTTCCTCCACACGTGGATCATTCAGACTAGTCAGGTGCCTGCCTGCAGCTTTGTGCTTGTCTTTCATAATAAATAAACTTGCCATCTCATTTCTACTGTACACGTTTGTCTCTCGCTTAAGTTTGTGTCTTGCAATCGAGACAAGAACCAAGGAACAAGCTGGGCGGTGGGGGGGCCCTGACTCGGCTCTCTCCCAGGTAACAAGAGTATCAGGATGATGCTCCAACCAATGAGTTAACCGGCCAGGGCAAGAAATCTTTAATAAATATAAGAGAGAAAGAAGAAAATACCCAGAGGCCCGACAGTCATCTTTCTAATGCAAGCTTTTACTTCTCACAAACCATTTTTAATTAAATGAGAAACAGCTATGAAAGACCACACACAAAACCAATTTTTCAGTTTAAGGTTATACACTTAAAAAAATGTTGTACTACCTCATTAACACCAAAAATAAAAATCATTAAAATAGTGCTTCAGAAATTTCTTATTGTAGAAAAATAACAAACTATTTCAATTTCCCCTACTTTTTCCGCCAAATATTAATCAACTCTCATTTTAGGGATAGTGTTTTGAAGATGTGCTTTAGGCATTTCATAAAATGCAAGAGTTTGGAAGTGTTTCATAATTCTTTATAAAGTAGGGTGGAAATCTACTCCAAAGTTTCAAGGCTTTTACAGATCATTTCATTATTCATTATCATTAAACATTAACCAAGGACCTACCATGTGCTGGGAAGACATGAATCAAGGTTACCAAGTACCTAATATACCATAAACCTAACACATAATAAATAAAGCACATAAAACATAATATACTGTTGAATGTCCATACATTTTGTTTAATAAAAAGAAATCCTTACCCCAGGTCTCTTTACCTCACAGGAGTAATTTCTATTCTACACTGAACAATTCAGAGTGTTGGCAGGTGACCAGACAAGCCAACATTAGGAAGCCCTCTTCCAAGTTAAGCCTTCTTGCAGCAGTTTATTACTTTGGATTCATTTTATATTAACATCATGAATTGTAATCTTAGTAAATTACAGCTATGACAAACATAATGTGCATAATCAAATGTAATAAATGTCTTTCCAATAAACCATCTAATGATATAATACCAAAACATAAAATTGTTAACTTTCAAACAGAAGTTTTACCCCATATATAAGCTCACTTGGGAAACCAAAAGGCATCCCTTCCCCACAAAAACACTGGTATTGCCAATGCTGAAATTCAATTGCTCTTTTGGACACTTTCCAGTGTCTCTGTATCTCTTTATAAACATTCATGTTATGACCAAAGGTAAAAATAAAAAGAGAAAGTGGGTCTGCTCATGACTCTCATACGTTTACCTCTTTTAGCTTGCTCACTACTGCAGACTATACTCCTGACGACAAAGCACCCCTTTCACCTCTCCTAGGCCCACTTCTCCTGGAGCCAGGAATTGGTGAAGTAGAGAGAACCTGCTGTTTCAACACTCAAAGCGGACAGTGAATGGAGAAATTCATAATTACATCCACCTGCCGATACATACTAAACTAGGTGGATACTGTACACTCCAAAGTCATTTGTAACATAAGATTCAAACGTAAATATTTAAATTCTTGAAGGGCTTCTGCAGATTGATTATGCCTCAATGAGCCACAGAGGTATCCGCACTTGCACCGGGTATGTCAGGGGGTGGAGATGTGCGGGTAAAGAAAAAAGAATTAGGCCCTGGCTGGTGTAGCTAGGTGGACTGAGCATGGGCTGCAAACCAAAGGGTCCCCAATTCAATTTCCAGTCCCGGCACATGCCTGGGTTGCGGGCCAGGTCCCCAGTGGGGACCACGTGAGAAGCAACCACACATTGATGTTTCTCTCCCTCTCTTTCTCCCTCCCTTCCCCTCTCTCTAAAAAGAAAGAAATAAAACCTTTAAAAAAAGAAAAAAGAATTAGGAAAGGGGATTATAGTCAGTTCACTTTTCCTTTCTTCTGTGTCAAGCTGACAAGAAAAATGCTTATGTTTCTAAGAGAATCTAATAAGTGGGATATCTCAAGATAAATTATGTTCCAATTTGAAGGATCATGTTTTTTGTCCTTACAAATCTTTAGCAGAAATTTAAATGGAGTCCAATGTATGCATAAAACCCACTTCACTGCTCTCTGTTGCATAAACTAGTAACTGGCCACTTGGTACTTCTAAATGAGTATGAGCATGAGTCTATAAAATAGGTTTATGCAAACTGATGCACGGATTTAAATTTCTACTAAAGATATGAATTCATGGCATGTTTAATATAATTTGTGTTTTATCTTCAAAGCCATTTCTATCTTTTTAAACTACATTAAGGGAAATGTGGGTCTTTCTCCCTTAATGGAAATAGAGCACTATACATCTCTGAATATATTAACATTATACATCAATTAAGTGGATTACAAGTACTACGACAATACAACCACTCCAGCACTGTTATTTTCACTGTCAGGTACGTGGTAGCTAAAAGTACATCATATTGGGCATCTAATACTCTCAGTGACTCAAGCGCTAATTATTAATTTATCTTCCAAACATCGTAGCTACTCAACCTTTATTGACTGGTTGCTCTGTGGCTTACAAACGTTTCCTAAGTCTGGGTTTCTAGCAAACTGGCAATGACTCATAAGGAGAACATCTAGGATGAGGCACTTTTAATAGGCTCCATTTGAAATTACCAAGTAGTGGTATCAGAAGCATATTCAGCTTAGCCTATGACACGTAGGATGAATTTAAATCCCTAATAATGAACTGCCATAAAATTAAATAATTTTAATACTCTATAAAAAGATAAAGTCTTTTATAGCAATAATAGTCTTAGAAAACTAGAAAAGTCTAACTTTTAAAGTATCATTGGGCAAAATGAACTTTTATATAAAAGTACATTTCCTAGATAACTATAGCTTATCCTCTTAAAGTGCTGTTTTCTTACATGTTTATTGAAAACATTAATATATTACATACCTCTCTACCTATTAAGTATAATTAAGTACACTAAGTACATGTGGGATTTTTATTCACGATACAGGTTTAGAATCAGGAAGGTAAGCACTGCTTTGAGAGGTGATAGACTGTGTTTCAAGGCTGGAAGCAACTGGCCCCTCCTAAGAGAATCCAAGCCCACAAGCTGTAACAAACCTGACAACTGAGTCGATTAAATGAATCAACCTTCATTTTCTGCTCTGAATGCTGACATTGGCCATCTCTAAGTGAATGAGAACTTACTATATTTACCAAGAATTTTCTCTCTTAAACACAACTAGACCTGATAATAATTTGATTGTAATCACATCAATATGTTCAATAAGATAAAAAGCTTAAAAATATATATAAAGGAGGAAGTAAATATAGGAAGCACCTTTACAGGTGGCCCATACATACACTTTTACCATAACAACTCCTTTTCCTGAAGCTGAAAACTTCTACTACCACTGCCATGGGAATCACCAAGGAAAACAACTGGAGTTTAAGAACAAATGGGTTTACAAGTAGAAAATGGAATGACAGTGCAATAGCAGAAGAGTCAAGCTCAAGCTGGCTTGTCTCTGCCTGAAAATATAAAGTCTGCCAGTCCAAGAGATGTTCAGAAATAAGCAGCATAGTTGTCTGATGACCCTTAGGAGAGCCCAGAATCGTGGGTCACATTCAGGTATCTAGTTCAAGCACTGCTCCTACCGAGGAGGTGGAACCTCCTGCACTAAGGAGCTCAGACTGGGGACAAGAGAATGACAGAAGTATCTGAAGCATAAAGTGATAGAACAGGCTGAAGGGAGCAAAGAGAGAAGGCAGAGGCCATTTAGCATATGGGTGCTGAGGAGAGTAGACGGAAGAGAAGGGAAGCAAAAAAGGGCAATGAGAAGATGCCAAAGAAAGGAACCTCTCACCACTTTCCTGCCCCAAACCATTAATAGAGTAGGTCCACTAAACGACAATTAAATAATCTTTTAAGGGTTAACCAGGTACCTAATCACCAATGAAAATCTTACCTCTAAAACAAACACGAATGACAAAATGAATATGAAATGACTGTAACTGAATTACACTTTTTTGGTTTTTCTTTGTTTTGTAAATTTTAAGTCATTCCTATTTTGATAGACATGTTATGTCATGAAGAGCGCTATTTCTTTAGAATACTTCCCTCAGAGTAACTTTAGTCCATTTAAAAAATCACCTATCAGTTACCAAAAGATAGATGTATTTAATCATTTTAACTAAAATAAAATTCCCGACTGGTGTAGCTCAGTGGGTTGAGCACAGGTCTATGAATCCAAAGGTCACTGGTTTAATTCCCAGTCAGGGCACATGCCTGGGTTGCAGTCCAGGCCTCCAGTTGGGCACGCGTGAGAGGCAAGCACACATTGATGTTTCTCTCCCCTTCTTTCTCCCTCCCTTCCCCTCTCTCTAAAAATCAATAAATAAAATATCTTAAAAATAAGTAAATAAATAAAATCAAAAGTAATTACAGCAAAGGCGGTTTTCTGACTTCAATGTTTTTATTAGATTCAGGTCCCATATGTCATAATGACTTCATACACCATAAAATCCGCCCATTGGAAGCACGCATGCAACTCAGTGATTTAGGAGATTTAGAACTGTGCAACCATCACCACAATCCTTACAAGTTTTTAATAATGCGAGTTGTCAGTAGACAATAAAACAATCTATTGCTCTCACAATGCAACTGTACACAGACAATAAAACTTGTATTTAAATAGAAGCAATATGTCTACTGTAACTGAACAACAATAAAAAAGGAAAAAAACTATAGAAAAGCAAAAAAGAGAAAGCAAGCAAGCCCCTTGGAAAGGCATGGCCCAAGAACCACAGCTCCAGCAGAGCGGAGAGCTCTGCAGGGCCCTGCGGGCTCCCCTCCCGCTTCTCCAGTGCCCTTGAGGAGTGGGGCTTTCCACGGGCTTTTCAGGAAAAGTAGAAAGCAATGTCAGTGCCCCTCCATGGATTTGTCACTGAAGTATATAAAATATTTCATGCCCTTCGTGTCATAGCAAGGTCTCCACAGACAGCAGCAGACTAAAATCACACACTTAAAACTGTACGCATGACACGTTCCACTGTTTTAATGACTGAGACACCTTCCCCACTTCAAGAGTGTAGAAACAGCAGACGGCGAGCGCTGTTTCAATGAACGAGAGCTGCTGGCGTGCCCTGCGGCTGTGGCTGGGCAACACTACGTGCAGTGATTCCCTTAATTCCTAACTCAGAGCCTCTATTGCCAAATTGATCAGGGTTCCTGACAATTTTCTCTTCAAACACTTCTGAACATATCATGGAACATATACTTTTGCTTTTTCTATTCAGATATTTCGTACCCCAACAGAGCTTATCCTTGTCTCAATCTTCACAAAGGATTTCATTTTCACAGAGAGCTGTGTGAAGATACAGCTACCTCCCCAACATCACACAGAAAACAGAGAGGAAACACATCAGTGAGGTGGGCCTTTTGCACAGCTACTTACTCTGCCAAGACCCGTGTCTCCTCCCACTCCCTGGCCCTCACCCTGGCCACGTCCAGGTGATCTTACTTTCGGGCTTCAACTTCCAGATGTCACTTCCTCAGGGATGAGGACCACCAGCCCCACCAGTCGGGCCCCTCTGTCATGTGCCTCACAACCCACATTTTTCTTCGGCAACTTGAGTCTAACGACAGAACCGTGTAGTCGGGTAATTAATGTTCATCCCTCGGATTCAAGTCTGTGCTTCTGGAAGCTTTGAGTTTCGTTCACCCTGCAGCCCCCAGCACTGATGCAGGCCTTGACTCACAGTAGGCACTCCATAAATAACTTGTTAAATAAACATTTGCTGCATATTTTTGAATAGCCTCTGTACAGGGGGAGACAGCAGTGCGCAAAACAAAACCAAACAAAAAAGAAATGTGCAACTAAAATTGTGGTAAGAATTTGACTATCATTCTCGTTTCCTCCTGGACACCACAGGAATAAAAAAATGTTGATTTTTCATCAAGCTTTAATTTTCTTTCATCTACTTAGCACATTACATGTCCCTTCTACTTTCTATCCCTTATGTTAATAAATCCTGATTGATCAAACCAAAGTCAGACACATTCAAGTTGTCAGAGACAGACTATGTTAAACCCTGGCTGAAAGTCCACCGGCCTGCAAATGTCTGGGGAAGAGGCCTTCTACACCGAAGACAGGTTAGCAGTTTTAAACAGGCGTTTTCTAGGCTCCAGGGTTAACAGACCCATTGTTTTTTGGCAGAGCTTGCTGAAAGGAAGGGCAATTCTCAGCAAAGAATGCCACACCAAATAATACTTGAAACTCTTTCACCAAACTTTTTTTAAAAGGGCATGTGGATTATGAAATATAACCTTCACAAATGCTACTAACATTTTACTACTAAAAACAGTACTTTGTATAATCTCCACCATGTAGTCTTTTAGCGACGTTAAAATCACTATAGTTTCAGCAAATATTAACACATTACTGGAAAAAACAGTGCACGTTTAAAATTTCTTCAAAACTGTACAGTTAGAACTTAAGTTGTTCTCTAATAGAGAGACTATGTGACAACCTCTAAGTCACCTGTAAAACTAAGGAAAAAAATTTTAGCCCGCATCCATTGAATGCTTACTATTATCAGGAACCATGCTAAGCACTTCATGTGGGTTTTATTAAATCTTACAATAACTGTATCAAGGAGGCGTTATCATCTTTGTTTCCCTCAGAGTCGGCAACAGAGGCTTAGACGAAGCAGCCTGACCCAAGGCGACTGTGTGGTCTGCTCGGTTTGGAGCATGCCAGGCACTTCCCCCTCACCCTCCCTCAAGGAGCACACCTTTCTCTCTCTCTCTCCTAAGCTCCAAGGGCCCTTCTTTTGCTTCTGTAAGTGACTTCCTGAGCTCATGCAGCCCTGCTGGCTCAATTTTTCTACCTCTGTGACTTTCTAAATAAAATTTTGCTTGTATTTGAAGAAAAAAAAAGAGAAAGAAGGTCTTTAAAGAGGTAATTAAGTTTAAATGAGATCATTAGAGTAGACCCTAATCCAATATGACTGGTGGCCTTTTAAGAAGAAATCTGGACACAGACACAGAGACAGAAGATAATGTGATGTGAAGACACAGGGAGAAGATGGCCATCTGCAAGCCCAGGAGGGGCCTCAGAAGGAACCAACCCTGATGACACCTTGATCTCAGACTTCAAGCCTCCAGAGTCGTGAGAAAATAAATCTCTGTTGTTCAAACCACCCAGTTTGCAGAACTTTGCTGTGGCAGTCTGAGCAAACTAACACAGCTCCTAAGTCACGCCTGCTTACATTCCCAGAGCTCAGAGTTCAGTGACAGTCACGAACAGCAGCATGGCTCACCCACGCCGTTTTAAGACTGTCAATGACATCTGTTCAAATAAATTTATGTTCCCATCTCATCAGGCAAGAACAGAAATCATGCATTAATATGTAGAGAGTAAGTAGGAGGGTGAAAAAGGTTTGAGTACATATGTTTATTCCCCTCATCCTCCACCCTCAGAAGGTAAGACGCTCCCATGGGAAAGTATGCCTGCAGTGACTACCTCGGTTCCAATGCAGACCAGGGGCGCACCACGCATGGGCCAGGCTGATAGTGTGGCCAGAGCAATAAACTTACTGGGGTGCAGGGAAGGGAGGCGGCATCCCCAGGACAGAGAATGAAGAAAGGGAAGGCAAGGAGAATAAGATGGATGCTCAAAAAGCAAGGAGTCGGGGGTGGAATGACACACACAGGGTGGGGCTGCAATTGTCTCTGTGGGTGAAGAGCAGCAGGGGGCCCAGCAAAGTTTTCCTGTGTTTCTTCCCCACTCCCTTTGTTAACAGCCAAACCTTAAAGTGATGTGACAAGGGAAAAAAAAGTAGAGATTAGGAAAGTAAAAAACTGAAACACTTTCCAGTTCACTCTCTCCCCCACCTCTCCCTCTTCCAAAATATCCTATGTAACAAATACCCCTACTGCCTACCAACTGCTTGTTCTTGTTTTTCATCCACAGAAAGGCCGAGTGGTGCCAGAAGGGGAAGTACAAGTGAGTGGGGCCGGCCGCAGGGGCTGAGCCTACCTTGCCACCTCCCAGTCTCCGAATGACTGCACTTTCACAGCGCCATAAACTCATCAGCCAGTAACGTATTTGTACATTGCCTGCAGGAGACAATTTTGGGTTGTGTGCCAAGTCCAGACCTTACTGCTCCTGCCTAGAGGAGCGCACCTCTCGAAAACGTCTGAACTTTGTGACCAGGGAAGGCCCTTCGCCCAGCGGGCCAAAAAGAGTTTCTGTCCTAGGGGCCTGAACTACATACCTACTCAATCCTTGATAGCTAATCAGTCTCCACTGACTGTGGGATTTTGGTTAATTTAAGGGCTAGGGTTGGTTTGAGTACCATATGAGGGCAAAAATTCTGTCCTATATACACAGACACAGAAAGCCAAAAGAAGAGAAGAAGAAAGGAAAGGTACAGGCAGAAGTGATCAGAAACCACCTGGGTCCAGAAAAAGTAACCTCGATCCTATCAATGTCCACTTCTTGGTTTTGGTTCCTGAGGTTCCTTATAAAATTTGGTTTTTTTCTGTTTGGCTTTGCATAAGCTGACAGGTTTGTATCTGCAACCAAAAGAGTCTTGATAAAATAGTGATTTATAATTTATTAAGCACCTTCAAGTATACTATCTCACTGGAGACTGATAATACTTTAGGGGAAAAAAAGAGGGCAGATATTTTTACTCGTGTTTTACTGCTTACAAAGTAGAAGCTCAGGGACATTGTGGCCCCGGTGAACCAGCTGTCCCTGGTGATGTCCCCTCCCACGGTGACTCTGGGCTTGGCTATATATATGACTTCCTTTGGCCAATGGGATATTAGCAAACTTAGTGACACGAGCAGATGCTTGACTAGCCCTTGCACATTGGGACTTGTCCTCTGGCCACCACCCTGAAAGGAGAGGTGTCCAGGAGAGAGAGAAGACCCACAAGAAATGGGGTAACACCGAAGGAGATGCCATGAGAAGGAAAAGTGAGACAGCGGCTCAAGGCTGCTGCAGTTAGGGCCCCGGCCAACAGCACACAAGAGCAGAAGAGTCTCTGGGTCAATCCACAGACTCATGAGATATTACAACCTGTTGTTTTAAGGCATTAACTTTTGGGGTGGCTTGTTACACAGCAATAGATAAATAAAAAGGATGTTAAGTAACTTCCCTGATATCTCAAAGCTAATAAATAAAGCTTGAATCCAGGTCTTTTGATTGATTTCAGTGATTTATTCACCGCTCCAAGATGTGACTCAAATTGAAGAAAAATAACTCAAAAGTTTCATACACTTCATTTAAACAATAGAAAATGAATGTTAGTTCAGAACACTCAGCTGTGAAATTATCTTGTCAGCATATAAATGAATTAAAAATATATGCATGTAAATGTGGACAGGTAGGAGAGTTAACTAAAATACTTATCACGGTTACACAATGTCTAAATGCTTTTCTCCACAGTATTAAAAGAATTTTAAAAGTATCAAAGGCAGAACATACAACAATGCTTGTAGCAGAATTATTTCTAACAGCAAAAAAACAAACAAAAAGGAGGAGAAGGAAAGGAAAGGATGCTATTACCCAGTGATTGGAAAAAGGACAAATTATGATATATTCATACAATATTATAAAGAAGGAACTAAAGTTTCATACATCAACATGGATAAATCTAAAAAATATAAAGTTGAGTAGGGGAAAAAAGTGAAAACACACTAACAGCTTAATATCTCTATAGAAAAACCCCAAAATACAATCCTTAGCAGCACATTGTTTAGGGATACATGTGTAATAAAGGCAATAGTTAAAATCAAGGAAGTCAATACAAAGGTTACAATGGCAGGTTCTCATGGGGGGCAGGAAGCAGGTTACACCACTTGGAGAAAGGCACAGACAGTGAGGGATCCAAAGACATTGCTCGTGCTTCATGTCTTCAGCTGGGTGGTGGACATGTGGTTGTTTTACAATAGCCTATGCCACATATCTGTGACAAACAGCTTTTGTAGCTAAAATATATTTCACAATGAAAACAAATTTTCAAAAACAACCAAAAAATATAACAAAGGAAAATCAGGTTGTCTCCAACAATATATGCTTTATAATACCCAGCAATCAACCTAGCTCCCAAATGCTCAGTAATCCTATTTTACAATAAAAAGGGGCACACTTTTTACTCCCAAATACACAGCAATAATGGTAAAGCCTCCAATAGCTCATAACTCACATTAAAGTTGATAACAAAAGAAAAATAGATATTTAAATTTAACGCTTAAACTATTTCATTTAGTCTTTTTAAAAACTTTTTGGGACCCACCTATAAAACATCTATTTTCTCAGGAACAAAATTACCTCTAAACCTAGGACACAGGGGCCTGTCCTTCAAAGACAGGGCCTTGTCCAGGGGAGCCCAGCCCGCGGCCCACGATGGCTATGAATGCAGCCCAACACAAAATTGTAAGTTTACTTAAAACTTTATGGGATTTTGTTTGTTTGTTTGTTTTCATTAATATTTGCGTTATTTAATGGGTAGCCCAAGAAAACTCTTCTTTCGGTGTGGCCCAGCGATGCCAAAAGGGACACACCTGGACCTTCCATCAAGTTGCCTGACCAGATAGGACTCCTGGAAAGGACCACATTCCATACTAAGAGACCCATACTCTTTCCTACCCAGTGTTCATTGTGTCAGGAGTGGACGGCTGACCCAAAGCCATGAGTCATGGTCTGCCACCTGCCCACCTCTCCAGCCTTATTCCCACTCTCCTCTCCCTTGAAATCAGTGCAGTTGGGATATCTTTCCATCAGAGCACCTGCCCCCATTATCAAATAATTATATATTTATTTCAGTGATTATTCACTGACGTCTGTCTTCTTTCCCACACTGTAAGATCCATGAGGGTGGGACTGGGTCAGTTTTTGCTCCCTGTTGTGTTCTACCAACTAGCACAATTCCTGACACATGGTAGGCATTTGATTTTTTTTTAAAGAGGAAGAAAGGATTGTAATATTATGCCTCCTTCTCTCTAGAGTTTTATTTTTATTTCATGAAACTTATATGGAGATATACCCACTCCGGAGAGACCCATAATTAAGACAAAGGAATCAAAATCGTAACAGAATCTACATGTATCTTCAAAGAAGAAAACATCATAGAATGACACATTAAATTTGACAAGTTTAAGGATGTTTCAGAAACATACCTGAATGAAGCTGAATTTTCCCAATAACACCTTCTACCAAACCCAAACAAATGGGATTCCAGGCAAGAAGTAGATCAGTAGCTAAAATAAAATAAGAAACAGACATGAGAAACATTCATCAGAAAACAAATGAAAACAGTATATTAAAAAATGATCAATGTCCAAAAGGAGCAGTTAATGAACACCTAGAACTGACTACATTACTAGCAAGCAACTTTTGAAAAAGCATTAAACCCAAGGCCTGAATAAGGCTTCTGTCATAGGACAGTTACTGGGATTCTGAAATTCGGCTCAGACTGGAGGCAGCACTCTGGCGCCCCGCAGTGGAGGAAAGAGGCTGGTGCACTACAAAACCGCAGAGAGAGCAGCGATCCGCCGTCCTAGAGCCCTAGCCAGTCCCAAACCCAAAGACCAGGCAAAACCGCCATCGAAATGTCCACTTACTGGATCACAGTCTGGGAAGCACCATTTCCCAAAGAAGCTTACACCAAGCAAAGGAATCCAGAAAGCCAGTGCTCTTGGATGGGACTTCTAGGGCAAAAAATAATAGGAACTGCTTCCATTTATTGAGTGCCTACTGTGTGCCAGGCATCCCAGTCAGGGTTCCTCTCCTCTGCCACAGAACAGACAATGATTTGGGTGACTGTTTTCTCAGTTCTCCCAAGAATGGCCAATAACTGATGCCACTCAAGTACTTGCCAGGAATCAGGCACTGTATCAGGCTAAGAAGATATAAAAATAAAGGAGCAAATAGTCCAGAACAGAAGACCAATGGGTATAGTGGAGATTTGAATCAATAAGACTGGAAAAAGTAAAAGTAAACAACTGTGGAGGGACTTGACCAAGACTAATGAGCCACACTTCCTGGAGACCAAGGCAGGCAGATGATGACATGCAGAACAAGATGGCAGCCAGCAACGAGCTGATGGCATTGAAAAGAGGTGGAGACTGACAGTAGGAAAAGGAGCTAGAAGGTTATTCCAAAAGTCGTGGCTTGAAAGAACACAGAGCTAGCTTGGAGAGTGAGGTGGGCAGTAAGTAGGTGAAGAATGCAAAAAAGATGAACGTAAAACACCTCAAAGGAAGTTGTATAAAGGGCAGGAAGAGAGTAAATCAAAGACAACATTGAAACAGTGAGTCTCCCCCCAGTGGGAGAAGAAGAGGACCCGGACTAGATGAGTAAGAGGGCACAGAAAGGACAGGGTAGGCAGTAACAGGGAGAAAAGGTGGGGGAGAACCTCCTAACTCAAGACCTTTTTGCATCTTTGACATTTTGAACCATATGAATACATCAGTCATTCAAAAAAATAAAATTTTAGCTTAAGAAAACTAGAGAAAACAAAAACAATAATCAAGTTTGTAGAATAAAGACTAAAAATAATAGTCACTGATAATCTTTGAGGTTCAGAAAGAGAACCAGTTAAACCCATTAAGATTAATTCACAGTGAGATGATCAAGGAGAAATGTCTGGATGTAAGAACCAGAGATATTAAAGAAAAAAATAAATAAAACCAGAAGATGATGACATTAGAAGTACAGTGTAAAAGTTAACCTTTGAAAAGGAAAGATACCACTTTTTTCTAAGTCACTTTTTTTAAGCAGACATGAAAGGCTAAATATAGAAATGGGGGAGAGAAGCAGGTGAACATATTGGATGGCCTTGACTCAGTAAAAATAGGAGTCAAAGGCATCTTGGCTTTAGCAGGGGGAGGACAGGGAGGAACAGAGGGACAGCAGAGGCTTGGTGTGGTGAAGGGAATCCAGAAAGTCAATTTGTAAATGTTCTATGTGCATTTCAAAAGCACGTATATTTTTAACTTAGTGTTTTCAAGGAAAAAAAAAACAGAAAAATTGTACCATGTAAGGGTAAACACTTCATGAAACTTTTATTTCTGGTATATACATATTTGTTCACTAGGTCATGTTTATAAAAGTATTTCTTACTATGGACCTCAAACATCTGAACACACTCTAACTTCAGGGCTTGGGCTCACTATAACAACTTTGTTGATTATTTTGTTCAAATCCTTTATGTATCTGCTAACTTTTTTTTTGACTGTTCAACCTAATACGTTTTGGCAGTGGGTTTATTTTTTAATCTCATTCTTTGTGTTTTTTCCATTTTTCCCTCTTAATTTTTGCTTTATATTTTTGAGACTATGTCGTTGGGCATATATAATAAATTCAGAATTATTCTATCTTCATGGTAAACTCCTCCATTTATCAAGATGTAATAACTGCCTTTATTTCAAATAATGTTCTTTGCCAAAAAGTCTAGCTTGTCTACCACTAATATTGTGAAGGAAATACATTAGGCATAAAAAGGGATAAATATGTACATTGCTAATCCAATTGTATTACTTCTCTTACTCCCCACAACTTTCGAAACAAGGTCCAAATTCCTTGGAAAGGCCTGGAAAGACCCGCGTGGGCTGGTCCCATCCACCCTCCTCCTGCCTCCCCACCCCCAGCATCCTGGTCTTCCTTCAATCCAGAAGTATGCACAAGCTTGGCATGGAATGCTGCTCCCCACCCACTTCTGTCTGCTCTTCATTCCAGACTCAGGCCAAGGGTCACTGGTGTTCCCTGACACATTCCCTCCTCCACCCACCCAACAGACTGGATCAGGATCTCTTTTGTGACTCCCCTGCACCTTGCTCATATTTCCAGCATAGCACCTTATTTTGGTTTAATGCACCTAATTACTGACTTGCCTTTCTCCCTGACTGAGCAGGAAGCTCATCAAGAACAGGAAACTCATTAAGACCTAGTCTCATTTAGCTTTATGTCCCCAGTGCATGACACAGCAGGCTCCAAAAGGCTGGGTGAACAAATGAGTGTATGATGCAGATGGAGAGGCAAGGGGAAGTCAGATAATTTGCTGTGAATCACGTTAGAAGGGTTTACTACTTAACGTGGTAAAGTCAGAGTCATCCGGTCATCTCAGATAAAGACATCAGGGCTGGCAGAGGTAAGTGACTGTCTAATACTACACAGAGTGTCAAAATGAAAACACCATTTCCCACTCTCAGACCAGGGCTCCTTCTAACACACGTCTAACACTGCAAGTCCCTCCAAAATGTTCTCAGGTGTAATGCTCTCATTTTGTTTTTGCATGGGAGTTTCAGCTCACCACCGTCATTCCAGCTGCACAAGCAGGACCTGGGCAACATCCAAAATGCTTTTTTCTTTTTCCCTTTTATTTTAATTTTTTATTCTTGTTTATTCTATTACAGTTACGCCAATTTCCCCCTTTTCCCCTTCTCCATCCAGCAACATGCTTTTCTTATTCACCAAGTCCTATTGGTTTTAATCCCTCAATAGCTGATGAATGGGTTACTTCTCTCCATCCCACTGCCACTGTCCTTGCCCAGGGTCGAGACCTCCTCCATCGGCATCATTATAAAAGCTCTTGTCAGTCCCTTATCTAGCAGGCTGCTTAACACACAACAGGCACTCAAATATGGATTGGATGCAATGAGGACTCCAGACAGTTGGGTTCTGAGGGACCCCAAGGTAAAGGCAAGAGGCTGAAGAACTACATAGGGACTAACTCAAGAGGCCAACAGATACTGAGTTCAGGAGCTATTTCCTCCAGACATGGCAGATGTGCATTTGAGATTGAATATCAGGGCCTGTGTAGAGCATGGACATGAAAGGGCAGGCCCAAAGCCAGAGATCCAGATAAGCACGTGTACAAGGGCAGCCTGGAGCTGGTGCGGGCATGATGTGTGCACAGCCAAGTGCAGTGTCCAGGGAAACAGTCCCAGCTCTGCTACAGTCTCTGAAGCCCTCTCAGCTTCTGTTCCCTCTTTTGTAAATGGAAATTTCATCTAATTTATAGGGTTTTTATTAATATTAAATGAGAGAAATATGTGCAAATGCCCAGCACAATATCTGGGACATAAATGTTCAATAACTTTTAGCTCAGGTTGGGAAATTTATATGCACTTAAAATTCCAGGTTCCTACCACTCAGTAAATCTCTTCATAGTTTTTTATTTCAAGGATCTACATATGGCTTTAAAAAAAACCCACAGTGTTTCTGACTTATTAAATCTTATGGTACGACCATAATTCCTGAAAGCCTCCTCAGAGTAATAAATGTTTTATGAAAACCTCAATTCTAGACATGCCCCTAAAATCATTTCCTCATAATATGAAACATAGATCTGCAGCTCTGATGCAGCTCAAAACTAAACATCCAGTCTCAGTCCCAGCAACCCAGTTCAGATCCAAATGGCAAACCAAGCATGACTGCCAGCGTCCTCCTTCCTTTAAATCCCCCTGGGGGGAGGGGGGGTGGTTGGTGAGAGAAGGACAGAGAGAGAGAGAATAACTAGAAGAAGTAGAGGCTAAATAGAGGTAAAAATTATGCTTGGGAAAAAGACATGGACATTGGTAGATTTTAGTTATGTATGTGAAAATAAGTATTGGGTTTTAAGTCTTGAGAAACCATAGAAGAATATAAACAGAATGTGTAACTTTCGATCAGCAACAGAAAAGCACCTGGCAAAAATTCAAGATATCCAATGGAAGACGGGAAAAGGTAACAGGAAAAAAATAAATACATAAGAAAAAGTACAATGAATGGAAAACAAGACTAAAAGGTAGAAATAACTCCTAATATATTAAATACAAAGTTTCAACTAACCAATGAAAAGTCTCAACTATTAAGTCTCAACCTCTCTATCAGTGTATTTAATTCTATGCCTATTTTGTTTACCACTGGATACCTGTGGCCTAGCAGGCATTCATTCAATAGCTATTGAGCCAAATGAATAAATAAATGAGTAAAAGTATTCATAAAGGAGCAAACGACAAATTGGATTTCTCCTACCAATTGCTTATTTTCACTGACTTTTAATAGGACTAACATTTTAAATTGTTGTCATGTTTAAAGGAAGCCCTAAAACACCAGTCTTTGCTTTCAAGCACTTTTGATAAAAGCATTCATCTCTCAAAAAATGTAATAAATGATGAGCATGTGACTGCTCACAATGAAAGACTTACCTAGAAATTCACAGAAACAATCTCTAGCTTGTGTCCACGGTCCCTCACACCAATACAGGCACAAGAGACACAAGACAATAAAGGAAGCCCTGAGGCAGGCAATGTAACTGGCTCGATGTGTCTTTTTGAAGTGCTGTGATTTTGCTGCCCTGTACAGTGCCTGGCACACAACAGACAGACACTTCAAAGTGTGTATGTATGTGTTGTAATCTGTTACTCTTCATTAAGGAAACAGAAAAAGTTAGCATTAGTAGTCAGTATAGAGGAGATGTATTAGTGATATTAGTCTAAGCATATGTCTTAAATACACTCAGTAACAGACACTCTTCACTAATATTAATGGCTACTCTGGAGGCAGAAGGCATCGGAGTGGCAAAGAAAATGGCCAGCGGGCTCACGCTTTCCACAAAGAACAGCCATGTAAGTCATCTGCTCCAACAAGCACACTGCTTTCTAATCTTTCCTTCAAAAAGTTTATTCCAAGGTAGCACACAAATTCAAAAGAGAAACGTTTGAAGTTTGCAAATAGGTTTTGAAATTTAGCATTACCAAAGTTATCTAGTAAAAGAGTAGATATTGCTTATAAATTACAAAAGTACAGCATTTTACAAATAATGCCAATTTTTAATTAGTAAAATAATTACAGCAACATAAGCTCAATTGTTTGACCAAGTGGGTCAACATTTCCAGGTTCACTTGGCAGTTCATGGCCTGTATTTTCACGAGCCCTCTTCTTTCTGGTACACAGAAGGTGATTAAATACTGTGTACCTGCAGAGTATGAGTCACTCATTCCAAACGCCCAGAGTGACGACACTCCCTCAGCCCAAGAACAGCCCAGGGGGGGGGCGTTTCACTGCTGCTGAACTTTACGGGCAGTTTCACTTGCCTAAAAAAAAGGGGGGGGTGCCAGGGTACGCATAAATAATCAGACCCAAGTCTCATTTCCTGCTAAAGACAATGGATATTATTGGTCTGAAAAGACAATCACTAAAGTCAAAGTGATGAGGAAAAGGGTTCTCAAATGAGGAACTGAAAGTTCCAACTGTTAGCTCATCCATGCTTCAGCTCTTGGAATTTAACTGGTCAGGGTAAACAGATAAAGGAATAATTGGATTTAGGAGCCATCTTCAAAATGCAAAAATATGATACATGGTTTTTCGAACTCTCTAATGGTGATCATTTTCTGGCATTCAGCAAGTTAAAGAGCTAATCCAATTTAGAAATTCTAGCAGCTGGTGATTTCCCAGTGTGAACACCGACTCACTGGCTGCTCATTCTGGCTGCTCATGATCATCATCTGGGTGTTTATAAAATACTGATGCCTGAGCCCCACCCCTCAGAGAGTCTGACTCGTGTGTTAGAGCGGAGCCCTGACACGGGTATTTTGTAAAGCTCCTCCAGGTGATCCTACTGTGCAGCCAAGTTAAGAACTACAGTGCTCTCCCCTCATTGTGGGGTGGGGCGGGGCAGTGGATGCCTGAAACCACAGATAGTACAGAACCCTATATTTAATTTTTTCCTATACATACATACCTATGATAAAGTTTAATTTACAAATCTGGAAATTTAGGGATAAAAGATTGATTCTTATCATAGATCTTAGCAATCTCAGCATCCGATTTTCTTCGTTCCTTGTTAAGTGGAGAATTTTCATCTTTTCACTTAAAGGAAGCAATGTATGGCTTCTCTGGCATATCTGAGTGCCAGCAGCACTGCTCCTGCACTTTGTGGCCACCACTGAGCAAAATGAAGGTGACCTGAACACGAGCACTGCGGTACCTCAACAGTGTGTCTGATATGCTGAGTGACTAGTGGGCAGGGACAGGATGAGATTTCATCACACTACTCAGAACACTGCACAATGTGAAACTTATAAATTATTTTTGGAATTTTCTATTTAATATTTTCAGACCTCAGGTGACTGCGAGTAACTGAAACTGAGGAAAGGGAAACCTCAGATAAGGGGAACTACTGTACTAGCCTAAATGATTATAAGTTACTGGGCGGAACCTGCATGAATAGGGTTAGTTTTATCCTATCAGTTTGCTCCAAAGATGACACCTGTGCCATGTACAACTTTAAACTCTTTTGTGTAATAGAGTGCTATAAATTACATAAAGACCTCATAGGAGGTTAGCATAAAAGCTGGTCTAAGCTAGTATAAAGAAATGTATTTCAAAAAAGAACTCTAAAAATACTTAAAAGATAAGAGATACTATCTAGGAAGGAAATATGAAGACTATCTAGCCCTGGTTGGTGTGGCTCAGTGGACTGAGCGCCGGCCTTTGAACCGAAGGGTCACCAGCTCGATTCCTAGTCAGGGCACATGCCTGGGTTGCAGGGCCAGGTCCTCAGTTCCAGGCGTGTGGGAGGCAACTGATGGATGTTTCTCTCCCTCTTTTTCTCCCTTCCTTCCCCTCGCTCTAAAAATAAATAAGATCTTTCAAAAAGGAGTATCTAGGCTTCTGTTTAAAGAGGCATCTGATTTCAGCGCAGCAAACGGGTCACAAAGTTTTGGTCATGATCATGAAGGATATTAGAAACTGATTTTTAAACTCTACACCAAAAGTTGTTCTCTCTCTGAAGCATACAGTCCTAACAGTCACATTTCAAGAAAGATCCAATGCAACTCAAAAAAGAACAGGAGGTAACTAAAGAAAGAGACTTTCATGAAAGATCAAATAATGTCATTAGGTCCTAGGAAAACCTAATGGATACATATAAAATTATGACAGGTGTGGAGATGACAGTACATTCGGAATAAAAATGCAGGAGACACATGCTTAAAAGACATGGTTTGAGAATAAGTGAAGGGAAGTACAGCTTAAGTCACAACTTTTCAAAGGCATTACCCCAAGAGGCTGAAAATATAACCAGTTCAAACAAGGATTAGATGAATCTTTGGATAATAAATTCATAATGCATTACCCAAGAAACACAGCAATGTGTTGAAATTTGTCTCTCACATTCTGCTCTCCCAAAAATTGTCCTTCGATATAACTTTCAGAAATAGGAATCTGAGAGCCAAACCAGAGCACAACTGAGCTAACAGTTGGTATTTTCCTTCCCTCATTTTAGAGCTCTTGAACTGAGATACAGAAAATTAGCACTTCCATCATTAAATAAGTGCAACCTTTCTCCCAGCTGGTGCTTAACTAATTTCCTAGTTTTCCCTGAAAACTTTGTTCAAAACTGACTTACTCTCTTCCATCTAGGACGGTTCGCATAGTCCTTCTGCCACCGCGTAAGTCCGCACCAACAAAAAGTTTGCCTTCAAACCCACCCACCACCCAGTCAAATGAAGAACTGCTACCGGATCCAGCAAAGACCACCAGGAGTGGAGGCCCTGCACTACTTCAGTCTGGCCAGTAGGCACTATTCATCCTCAGAAACGTTTGTTTCGTTTTGTTGTTTTGAGTACCCAATTAGAATGAAGGCATTGAACATAAAAAGAGTTATTTCTGGCAAGACAAAAAAAAACAAGTCCATAAAAGCCCACGAGTGTAGAGGGCCTGTTTCTTCCATGGCTTTCCACTCAGAGAGAGAAACAATCAGACTACTTACAACTGGAAGAAAGTTCACAGAATAAAATTAAAGAGCACCTTTCTTCCCATTTTCTTTATTAGGAAAAAAATAGATTTTTACCATCTTGGGGGGAAAAAAAAACACTGAGACCTCAAACTTCAAGACCCAGCTCAAATCTCCCACAGAACTCTGTCTTACAGCCTTGTCACAGTATCTGTCACTCTAGAGTCTTGTGTATGTCTCTGTCCCCCTGGACCACATCCTTGGCTAGGGCAGACAGTGTTTTAACCATCTCTTTGCTCTGGCACAATGCCCAGCAGACAGGTCTTCAATAAATCTTTGCTGAAAGAATAAGTAAATGACTACACAGAAATTCAGTTTTAATACATTTGGAAGGAGAAAGAAATAGAATACTAAATTAGAAGGGGGGAGGGGTGCTTCTTTGAGAAAAGGAAGTTTTTGAAAGCTGCAAAGGGGAATAAATGCAATAGGTACTAGAGAAGGAGAGACAAATGGAAGTCAAGAAGCACAACTGCCCAGAAGGGAGACTGGCAAACCCTGACTTGGCTAAACTCAGGTCTGCCCATCAGAGCTATTCCCTGGAAGGGAGAAAAACATTTATATCTGCCATTAAAGCAATGTGTAATGACACTGTAAAGCATCATTATTATATATGCAAACTAAAAGTAAAAGCATATGGCATGTTTAAATTTCCTAACATTTAAGTTAGATGTTATGAACTGCTTCAAATCGGATATATTAACCATTGTAGAAATTGTGGAATTTCAGTTCAGCGTAAGGGGTGTCCAACCTGCAGCCCAACACAAAACCATAAACTTACTTAAAACATTACGAGATGTTTTTTTGTGACTCTGTGTCGCAATGTATTTAATGTGTGGTCCAGGACAACTCTTCTTCCAGTGTGGCCCAGAGATGCCAAAGGTTGGACACCCCTGGAAGCTGATTCAAAGAGTAAGATTTACAAAGAAAGTGAATGTACTGTTATTTCTTTTAAGATTTAATTTAGTTATTTTTAGAGAGATGGGAAGGGAGGGAGAAAGAGAGGGAAAGAAACATCAATGTGTGGTTACCTCTCATGTGCCCCCAACTGGGTACCTGTCCCACATGCCCTGACTGGGAATCAAACCAGGGGCCCTTTGGTTCACAGGCCAGCACTCAATCCACTGACCCACACCAGCCAGGGCTGAATGTACTTTTAAATATCCCACTGTCAAGTGGAAGAAACGTAAGGTTAAATTTGAAAGAACCTGAAATTAAAATGAAATAACTTAAAAGGAAAAAACACCAAGGAACACTAACCTAAAACCAACCTGTATTTCACTCAGCCAGCCTTTCCAAAGAAAGCAGGCAGGAGTGGATGCTTTTTCTGAATGAGTAGTTCCTTTAAGGGTCTCACAGCAACCAGAAAGTGAGTCATTCTAACAGAGCACGGGATTTAATTAAGATACTACCAGTATGTGTTGTGATAGTACTACACTACTGAATGTTCAGTGTTTATCTTCACTTTTAAAATACTATTTATACATAATTATTAAGATTATCAACAGCAACTGATATTTTTAAAAATTGCTCTATTTTGTTAAACATAATCTAATTCAAATGTTCTTTTCAGTTCAATTATGGTCAGTTG
>VMDR010004013.1:0-64995 GCA_007922815.1 Macrotus californicus | reverse complement strand
TAGATACTGTGAACAGAAAGACGAATAAATAAGACTTTGATGACTTAAGTTCAAAGTTCATCTCTTCCACTTCCTAGAGATAGCAGCACTGTGAGTATGGAGCTGACTGTTCCATATCTCCACTTCACAGTCTGTAAAAGTCGGCTTAATAGTATACACCTAAAGCAATTGCTGTGATCACTAATCCAGATAACAGGTAAAGGGACTCTTTCCCTGCTCCCCCTTCTGCCTCTGTGAAGACAGAGCGGCCCTGGCCACACTCCCAGGACAAGTAGGCACAGTGGGGCAGAGAAGGGTCTCAGTGTTCCAGAGGCTGCCTTAGTTCCTGTGTGACATGAAAGCTGGGATGGGTGACTTTGGAGTGGAAGTTAGTGATGGACAACCCAGGACGGAAGACCTGATGGAAGACCTGGCAGATAATCGGAGAAATGAGTGTAGTCAATCCATGGTCAATGGACCAGAGGCTTAAGCATCAAGATGGGTCACAGAGCCCTGGCCAAGCAGAATTTAAAATTTTCCAATAAAGAGTAATTTTTTTTAAGAAGACACCTACCAATAACCATAACTTCATAAAATAAGGAGTGTGCAAGTCAGCCTGATATTACTTCAGAATAAAAGAGAAGTGTTTTTAATAAGTTAAATAAATTTTAATTAGTATAGCTTTATGAACAACCTGCCATATTGCCCTTCTTTTTTCTCAGTCAGCCATAGACCAATGAAAACTTAGCAATATGGACCAGCACTGGTCCCAGGGCCTGTGCTTGGAAATTATTATTATACGCCATTTAATAAAACCTGAAAGTGATGAAGAGTTTTAAAAAGTGTTAAGTAGAGGAATAATAGTGTCCAATCTGCTACTGAGACAGCTCATATTCTGGCCTCAGTACTCGGGAGGGAGTGCGTAGGAGAGTAGGAGGCACAGGCCACTTATGAGGTCCCTTTAATCGTCGAAGCAAAAGGCCTTGAGGCCCTGAGTTAAGGAAGACCGTTGAGTATTTCTTTAATGAGACAGTTATTTTGACTTTTATCCCCCTTCCAAGTGAAATAAACCCTGGATTTTCTTTTTAAATCACCAATAAAAAGCTATGTTAGGTCATTGGTTTCCATATTTTGGATAATTGCTAGAAGCACCATGCTTAGCTGAGGCTGGTGGTAGGTACGTGTTTCTGTTTGATGCTTTATCCAGGACATTTGGGGGAGCTCTGGAAGATATTCTGAGGGTTGCCTTACACTCCATCTTTGAGATTAGGTCTTCACTTTTCTCTCTATTGGTTGGGAGTTTAGATCAATTTGGTCAATATTGACTGTGTTGCTCTGGCTTGTATGTGTCGCTATGTATTAGATTTGATTGACACTGTTGAAATAATGCATATATTGTGATGTCTGGTAATTTTTAGAATATGGGGATGCATTTTAAGGACTTGTTTTTCAAACTAATTATATCCTCCTCTGAACAAAATTAGTTGAGATTAAAGAAGTATCTTGAGATGTGAATTTGTTCTCTTCCATACAGATGTGGATTTTGGTACTGAAACTTGAAATTGTTTTGAAAAAATAGTTGAAAATAACTTTTTACACATGTACCTCAGTGGCTGCCTTATAAACAAAGTGTAAAAACCACTTACACAGTTACTACCTCATAAATGAAGTATAAAAACCACTTGAGTTTTACCAGTTACAAAAGAAAGAGTTTCTGGAAAACATTGAGAATGAATTACATCATCTCATACCATTAACAAAGGAAAAGTGAGGAAGAGCATCGAAGCAGATATGACAGTTTTGTGTTTTAAAAATATTCCCTTGGTAATCATTAGTTTGGTGGTGACTAATGATGACTGAGAAATTAAAAATGGCCCTTCATGTACCTTTGGTTTTGTAGAATAGAGATGCCTAATTTTGAAGGGATGTCTTTTACTGCATGGATTTAATTTTAACAAATATTTGTAGAGTCTATAAGGTCTCTCTAGAGGTATCCAGCCATGTACTATAAAAACTAGAGACATTTATTGAAGAAGATCCAAGGTACAAGAAACACTGTACACAGGATGATGATACCTCAGTCCCCTTCAAAGTAGGCATTTTGGGACCTCACACAGTTCTCCCAGTCGCCATCATCTGCCCTGTCGTATTTTCCTGAATTTCACTGATGATCTGAAATCTCTTCCTTTCAAAGGCAATTTTAGTTTTGGGAAAAGCCAGAAGTTACAGTGCACCAAATTTGGGCTGTAAGGGGGGCTGAGTCACCTGGGTGATTTGATGTTTCACCAAAAAACTCTACATGAGACATGATGCATGTGAGAGCGTTTTGTCCTGATGAAGCTGCCATTTACCAATTATAGCTCAGCCTTCTAAATCATCCAAATAGTTTCTGTGGAGAAATGTTCAAGCTTAACGCAAAACTGGATGCAGATTCATTGCTCTACTCACGCAGTCATTTTGAATGCAACAGCCACACAGTGCACATGCTCACTCAGCGGCATCTACCATCTCCACTGACTAGTGTAGTGAAGTCATCATTGCTCACACATGCACATCCAGTCCACTCTCCTTGGCTGCCGGGTTACAAACTGTTCTTGTTATATTAACAATGGCTTGACTTTTTCCAGACAGACCTCATACACTATACACAAAGTAAGAAATATTTGCTGTGGAGAGGATGAGGACGAGAGATAAATTCAACTGTTTCCACTCACAAAGAACTGCCTAATGATTGTTCCAATTGTACAACAAAACTACCCATAATTATAAGACAGAACCAGAACAGGACCATACTTAGTAATAATTGTGGATCATGGGCTTCATGAAGACAAAGGCTGTCTCTCTATTTCTAGCACTTTTTAAAGAACCTTGACAGAGGGGAAGCCCAGTCATTGACAATGATAGATTCTGGATACAAACTCTGTCACAATAAGGGTCGATTTTTAACATACCTGTGTTCTCAACATCTACCCCAGACCAGACATATAGTGAGTGCTCGATAAGACTCTTAAATTATTTTATGTCTATTATTTTTCAACAAAGCTAAGTAAAAAAGTTTAGAGCATTAAAAAAAAAGACTCTTAAATTAGTGAATTTTGCATAAGTGCAAGAGTAATTAAACACTTGGGAGCATATGGGAACTCAAAAATTCAACCTGATTAAGATAATTCAGGGCAATGAGGGGAGTCTTTAAGAATCAAGTGACATTTGAGGAGGGTCTTGAAGAAAATGCTCAGTGCCAATTCAATATTTGTTTGCATTTTCAAAATGGACCTCTAAAAAATGAAGGCCTAATGTTAGATAAATCAAACTGAATCATCAACATTCAGTCAGGCTAGATGAAAATCCCAAGAATCACTTCCTAAGCCTAACCATTTGAAGTTGGCTTCATAATCAAATAAAGCCCCTCATGATCAGTCTCAACCCACTTCTCCAAACTGATCTCCCTTCCCTCAACAAACCCTATCCATCACTGTGACTAGACTGGCCTCCTCTCTGCCTCAGAGCTGGCCATTCTCAATGCTGTCTCCAATCACACCTGTAATATCCTGAAAGCAATTCACTGATGAACAATTAGAACACAGTAAAAATAAAGTTTATGTGCTTTAACAATGAGCAAAATAAAAATGAGTGAGGCAAAATATTTTTATTGTTTTCTCTCATGTGGAAGTCTGAAGTGGTAGGTAATCCCAGAGCCATAGGAGTCTCTGCTTCACAAAGTTATTCAAGGACCCAGACTCCTTCTGTTTCTGTGTCCATTCATCTGCTGAAATGTTGCCTTTATGTACAGGGTAAAATTGGCTCACTACCATGTTTACATGTTCTTGCCCATGGCAGAAGAGAAAGAAGAGGTGGAAGGCATGTGGCATGATGCAGAAATTGCACACATCACTCCCACACCCAACTCTGTGGACAGGACCCAGCCACATGGCATACATACCTCACTGTAAGAGAAGTGGAGAAATTAGCCTCTAGCTGAACAATCTTACACCCAAACAGAACTTCGGTGTTCTGTTACTCAAAAGGAGAAGGGATATTGAGGAACAATTAGTTGACTCTAACAATTTCCTTCTCTTCCCTCCTTGTACTACTATAAGCTTATTGTCCCAACAGTAACATTGACCTACTAATATGAGACTATAGACCAGAGCCTGGCAAATAAAGCAGTGTGTATTGGGAGTGTGTATGTGTGTCTGTGGTGGGGTGGAGTCATTTTTTCATATATTTCTACAGTGGGCCCATGCTGTGACAGGGTTTTATATATGCTATCACAACCAAGGAAAGGTAAATATCATTATCCCTGATATAGGTGAGTAATCAAGGCCCGCAATTTTGATGGTCACAAAAGGAAGTAATAAAAACTAGATTTGCCCTCAGGTATGTCCATGAATCCCAATTCCTCTTCATGATAGTGTTTTGTGCTGAAAGTCTTATTCCAGACTGATTGATAAATTTAAGATCCTTTTTCCCTTTCTGGTACATGCAAGTCAAATTATTTTTTTTTCCTGATAGATAATAATTACCCATGACTGCATGGAAACTCAATCCGTACATTGTCTAATTTCTTATCCTTGAATAACCTAAAATTGAGTATAATACAGTGTTTCATGACTAACCAATATTCTGAGAAACTGGGGTAATTTTAGCAAATGCTAGATTTCCCATTCCAGGGACCACACAAGGAAAGCCAAGTCTTCTTTTCTGTCTTTTCTTTTTTTAATTTTAATTTTATTTTTTATATCACTGAGAAAACATTCTGTTTGGTTCCAAATCTCAAACTATCTTTTTGAGTTATAAGTCTTCCACAGATGAATTCTGGATGTCACACGAGAATTCACACTTATATTTCATAAACAGCAATGAATATCTGCCTCTTCATGGGACACTGAGGATCCTGATCTATTAAACAGGTCCCCTGATCATTCCTTCCATGGGGTCAGGATGCAATTTGCTAGCAAATTGAAATCAGAATTGGGTTTTTTAAAGAGAACCTTCCCACAGTTATAAACATCCTTAATTTTTACAGCAACACATTGACTTCAAACCGGACTCATAATTATTGCAATATTTTCTTTAAAAGCCTGCATTGTAGATTCGGCAAGGTCCAGACATCTGCTTCAAATCCAGAAGTTTCTTTGCTTTCCCAAAAAAAAAAGTTTGCTCTCCTCCAATTAGCCTCACCAGAGCAGCGAGAACAAGTGGAGCTCGGCGGATGGGGTTTCATGTTTACTGGGCGCATTCCAGCCTCACCCGCCTTTTCCCACATGGGACCGTAATAACCACTTTGCCTGCTGGACCCAGGACCAAATGGCTTTTGAAGTACAAAAGAGATATGTCTTGAGTCTTTTTAAAATATCCTCTGGCAAACCTTTGGTTTATCATAAATAACTGGTTTACCTAAGTCAACACATTTCTTGACATTTCTATTTTAAGTATTGGACATAAAGTTTAAGTACTGGTGGAAGGAAACTTTTGTTGTTGCTGAGACCTTTTTTTTTTACACACCTGAAACACAAAATTCTGGAGGCTGCTTGGCTGGTGCTGGTGGTGGTGGTTAGTCCCTGTTATGATTCAGAACCCAGAGGGGCTTGGTAATAATGATTTGAACTGACAACCTGTCTTTCATCCCCAATAATTTCAAAGCTCCCAATAAATGGTCCTATGTTAAGTGCTAATATCATTAAATGAATTATTCTAACTTAAGTCTACCTTTTTCAAAAATTCTGTATTAAAAAATCATAGGTTTGGGTTTCATAGAAATGTGGGTTTAGATAACAAATCTGTTACTCACTATGAATGACCTTATATGAGATTTTTTCTCTCTGGGCTCAGGGTACATCAGCCTCAGGTCTCATTTTTCCCCATCTGTAAGATGGAGAGTATTGGGATTTTAAGAGTCAATAATAACAATGTCTCTTTTATTAGTCCACCTCCAAGTTTAGAACCAATTGTTCACAAATGGGCAGAGAATGAGATATCCATTTATCCCAATAAAGTGGGTTTGGAGATTGAGGCTTAAGTCATAGCCCTTTCAGCTAGAGCTGTTCATTGCATAAGAAGGTAGATCTGGAGCTCAGAGGAGAAACCTGAGCTGGAGGCAGGTAAGACTGGGAGTAGAAATCATTAGTTTGTCTTGTAGTTGAAGCCATGAGGGATGATGAGATTACACAACAGTTGTTCCAACTGAGAAAAGACAGAGAGTCAGATGGGCAGAGCAGAAAGACTTGAGCAGAGGCCTGAGTCACAGCCAGGCCAGAAGAAGACACTCCAATATGAGTACATTTGGACTGAGAGATGCTTGTCACAAGTGAACCTAATTCCCCTGCTCAGCTTTTTGAGGTTTTCTCTAGACCCAGAGGCAGGATCAATGACCCTGCCCAGCTTGAGAAAGAGTACAGGTCTGGCTTGTGGTGTCCCTGTACCTGCATGTTTCATGCAATAGTGTAGCCTGGTTATCAATGAGCTCTTATACTCCAAAATACTAATAATAAATGTTTCTACTTCATGACCCCCCACAAAACCCCAATGGAACAACTCTCTTTAAATTACCCTGTTTGTTTGGATGTTGTTACTTACACCAATAAGATCAGCTCTTGTGGTTTCCCAGGAAAAAGTCTTTTGTCAAATCAAACATGAGTCCTGCTTTCCATTTTCAAAGAGAAAGTCCTCAGAGTTTATGTGTATCCTTTCCGATCAGAAATCAAGTTCATCCAACTGAACATGGGAGTTATGTTACAAGAGGTCCAAGAAGGCCCTGGCACGTTGAGCCTCTCTCTAGGCAGACAACTGCTCCCCATCATGGAGCTTGTGCATTGCTTAGCTCTAGGGGGCTCTCTTTACACTACAGTTCATGTGATTATCATCTTAGAGAGTTGAAGTAAATGGCATGTCCTAAATTTGAGCAGAGCACAATTTACTCACCCATATGCAGGAGTCCTTAACCCAACAGAGATCTTTGTCTTGCTTTTGTGCTGCCAAACAGATTCCAGGGCTCAGCCAGCATTCTTCCCAACTGCAAGGAACTATTTGCCTTCAGGAGACAAACATCATCTCTCCATTCTATGGATGAGATCCCTAAGATCTGATCAGAGAGAAGAAACTATCTGAGGTTCTTCCAAGCACTGAATTATAGCTAGAGTCAAGGAGATCTGTCTTTCTGCAACAGCTAGGGCTAATTTTTCAGAGTGTTGTCTCAATTGCTTGTCCTTGTAAGTCAAGTTTCTAAGAGCCTTCCAATTGAGTCTGGGCATGATAAGTAGCCAGCTAAGTGGACTTAACTTCATGCCCTTAGCTTCTTGCACCTCTAGCTCTATCTGTCTCCCATTGCCTAGAGATGGTGGACCACTCCTCATTCACTCCTCTGGAAAGGGTGCTGGCACGCCCCTCACAAACTAAGGGACTGAGGGACTAAGAGGAAGAAATAAAGATTACACAAGAGAATCTAAGGAGGAATAGAAAGAAAGGGACCAGTAGGGCAGGAAAACAACCTGAATTACCTTTTCTTGATGATGACTGAAGGATGCATTTTAGTTACAGATGACCCCTCCCTGACTGCCTCCATTCAGTGTGGATTCACTCCAAATACCTTTATTCTTGGACGCACAGAATACATTAATTTCTGAAATGCATCTAAATATGTTTGCTCCATCTTCTTTTTCCATAATTAGCCAGTTGATTTTAACAGTGTTTGCTATTCCCACATCTATCTGGGACTCTCTGGACCACTGAGAGAGGGTTGAGGTTAAAGATGGAAAACAGATTTGTATCTCGCAGCTCAATTGTGAATGGGTAGTTGGGCTCCCTGGAGTGCTGCTTTGACCAGAATTAGATGCTTCATCTAGGAAGGCTTATTTCCAGATTCTAAAACAATGTGCATTTTCTTAACCTTTAATGGCATTAGGTTGGCAGTAAGCCAGGCATGTTTGGGTGATAGCCATTACCTGTCTAAGTTCCCTTAAACTTCCCAGGGAGAGGGATGTCATGGCATATAATTAACTGAAACAGTCATGACCTGAGTGGGGGAAGGAACTTGGCTGAGCTACTGTGGAACTCACCACTGTGTGGAGATGCTGACTGGAGAGTGCAGCGATAGAACATGGTCCTTGACCCTCAAGGAGCTCTTAGTCTAATATGGTAGGTAGATATGTCAATATATAGTGACGATGGGGTGATAAGAGCAATAGACACACAGGAAAGGAAGTGATCAGTTCTTCAAATGACCTAGGAACTGAGTTATAAGTGAAAACAGGGCTTTATAGGACAGGAAAGATTATGCAATAAAAAAGGAAAGGCAAAAGTACATGGTCCAATTTGTAGAAAAGTCTACAAACAAGTCAATGGCATGGTATACACTTGGAATGCAGGCAGCATAGCAGAAGTAGTGGGAACTCAGGTTTGGGCCAGACTATGGAGGGCATGGTTCACCCAGTTAGGGAACGAGGAACCAATGAAAGATGTTTCAATAACAGGAGCGATTGGATCCCATTTGTGCTTTAGAAAGTTTACTCTGTAAAATGGAGATTGAATAAAAGAGGTGAGTCTGGAAGCAGGAAGAAGGGTAGGAACACTCTGTGGTACTCTAGGCAATAAATTATGGTGTAATAAAGTAAGGTCATTCCAACAGAGACCAGGCAGAGTGGGAGGTTGGGTGTGCGGCAGACCGAATATTTAGGCAGATTTCAGAGAACAATTTGATGACCTGGAGATATGTAGACATGTGATGAGGATGTGAGATAACTCCAGGATGACTTCAAGAAGACAGTGGGCAATGTATTGATCCTCTGAATGAAGGAGAAGAGGAAGGGGGAGCACACTGCCTGGAGAAGAGCGTGAAGTTTGGACCTCACCCACCCCTTCCATTCAAACCCAAGGCTATGGACAATGTGGAGAGGCTTTTCAGGGCAGGGGGCGGGGATGGAGAGTATCTCAGCATTGTGAAGTATAAATTGTTCCTTAGCTATAATGGTCTAGATGGAACTTCTAAGATGTCCCAAAATTCTATAACAAGAAAAAGGAAGAGAAAACTCTGAAAATTCAAATAAATTCATCTACATAGTGTTACTAATAACAATATCTAAATAATTTAAATGACTACCTAATCATAACATGGCACATCCATGCTGAGGGGCAGTTGGAAAACATATACAAAGGGGTCTCTGAAAGTTACCACAAGGCTAGGGTGCTTCAGCCCGCACGCCTGGCAGTCCCTTGATAACACTGATGTTTTATCACTGTGGGCTCAGTTGTTCCTTTGGTTAAACTTCCCCTTTACCACACTGAGCAAAGCCATTGTCCTCAGAAGGAAGAGTTATGTGATGGGGAAACCACTTCTTCAAGGGAGTTAATTGTGGCCAATTTATTCCCAGGCCCAAAGCAACGCCAGAGTGTCCCTCTGAAGAAAGAAATAGTTCTCAGGAATCATGAATCATGCTTTCAGCATGTCAAGGGCAGTTAACTGGGGGAAGATGCCTGTTCCTTTCCCTACAGGATGCCAGCACTCATAACTCTTTCTGAGGCCACAGGGTCTGTCTGTCCAGGTTGGGGGGTACGTACAGAAGCAGGGAGATGAGTGGAGCCTCAGCCTCATGTTTTATGGCCTCTGTTACCGGTGCTTACTATTTGGATCAACTCAAAGACTGAACTGATAAACCTCAGGGGCCAGTGGCTCCTGATCCATCCATTTCATTAACCAACTAAAAGCTTTGGGCAGTAGGGAGAAAGTTCTCATTTCTCTAATGCTCCTTCAAGTTCTGTGCACTGGGAAAGGACTTGAAACTCTGGCTCATTTTGGTGACATTTTCTCAGACCTAGGGATCAGAGATTGCCCAGTTGACACCTGGACACCTACCTTATTGGGTTGACACAGGGCAGAGATTTAGATGGGATTAAACTCTGGGTAGGTACGTGTTCAGGACATCTAACACACCACTGCCCTCCTGAAAATGGAGCACAACATAGTTTAGTGGTTGAGATTATAATCTCATGATCCAAACAGACGAAGGTTCCATTTCTGGACCCATGACTTACGGCAGATATTTTGAAAAGATACTTTATTTCTCTCACTCCAGGTTTCATCATTTATTAGCTTGAAATAATAATAGGATCTAGTTAGCTCATAAAATTATAATGAGCTTTTCATGAATGCTTGAGAGACAGCACAATTTTTGGCACATAGTGAGACTCAGGAAGTGATGGTTTGTATGTTAACCTTGAGCCCCACACCTGGGGAATAAATCTCAGTTTTGCATGTGCTAATAAACTGAACTGTGTCTGTAAGTTGTGGATACCTTAAGCTAGGTACTTCAGTGAAAAAAAATTGGCTTGCCCTGCCTATGTAAGACTCCAGGAAACTCCAGGGCAATCATTGTAACCAACTGAAGAGTTGAATCTAGGCAACAGGAAGTATTCTCCACCTTGCGAGCCATGTGTCTTTCATCTGGGATGCATGGTCCCTGAGCTTCTCTCCTTCAGAGAAATTTCTGGGTCACAGTCATCTTTGTAATGTTTGACTACCCACTAGCCCATCACTTCCATGAGGTCCATGAAAGGGACCAAGTCTTATGCAGATCGATCTCCTAGCACAGAACAGAGAAACAATAACAACAGTTGTCAAAGTAACCCTTCAGACACTAAATGTTTTGATCACCAGTTACAATGTGTGGAGGGTTTTATTTCCCCATCACATCACCAAACAATGCCTGAGTCACTACATGGGTATCCTAAAGCTCAATGCTGATACTAGGTACCTGGCAATACCATCAGATCCCGCAGGTTCAGGGCTCAGCCCTACCAGACTGCCCACCTCCCGACTTTAGACACCAGTGCCAAGCCTGGGTACTCCTGATTTATTGGCTGTAGATCAGAGGTTCCAACAACCCCTTCCTTGGGTTTGATTGATTTGCTAGAGCAGCTCACAGAACTCCAAGAAACATGTTACTTATTACTATCTTATAGGTTTGTTATAAAAGGATATAACTTGAGACTAGTCAGATGAAAAAGATGTGTAGGGCAAGGAATGGGAAAAGGACGTGAAGCTTCCATGCCCTTTCCAGGGGTACCATTCTCCTTGCATCTCCACGTGCTCACCAACTGAGAAGCAATCTGAACTCCATCCTTTTGGGTTTGTACAGATACTCCATAACATAGATGTGATTGATTAAATCATTGGCCATTGGTGATTGGACTGAATCTTCAGCCCCGCTGGAGGTCAGCTGGTGGTGCTGAAAATTCCAACCCTCTATTCAAAGTTGGTTCCCCTGGCAACAAGCTCCCATCTTTAGGAGCTTTCTCAAAGTCACCTTATTAACACAAACCCTGTTTTGCTGGGAAGAAGCTGGTTATGATTAACAAAACACCCATTTCACCCTTTTGGCTCTGAAACAATTTTAGAAACTGAGGACCAAAGACCAAATACAGCAGCAGTTCCTTGAATAACATCCTTTCATTCAACACCGTTTCTTTGATGAGATGCTGTAGGAACTTTACACTTGTTCATATCAGTTAGCCTACAGTGCAATTGGTTTTGTTTTATGTTGCTTAACTTAAAGTTGCAGAACCTATCGGCAACTAAGTGAGGACTTACTGTATTACAACAAAAGATGCTCCCGTTGACCTTACCTGTCAGGTAGTTTCAAGGGCCTTGGAAACTATAAGCCAAGAAATAGGGATGAAGACCAAATATATATTTTTTCTAAATCACAGTATTGCAGACATCATCATTTCTGAACACCATTACTATGAACTATTCCTTACCAACTTGCTGCTTAGACCAACAGATTAGTCTTCCTTGAAAAACGAACCACCTTTTTCCTTCCTGCCATTCAAAAGACTTTTTTTTCTTAAGTCTCATCTTTTCTTTCTGCCCTGCCCCTTCCTGGGATGAGCAACTAGGGCTCTAGGCTAACCAAATAATGATTCAAGTGCGCCGTTCCCTGAGTCCCCCATACTTGCTCATCCAATGGGCATTTGTTCTTGCTCTTTCCACTGCCAGAACTGACTTCCCATCTCGCCTATCCGCCTATCCAGTTACTATCAATCCTTCAAGTTGAGCTCAAGTATCCTTTTCCCATGAAATCTTCCATAATTGTCACCAGAAAGAATTCCCGGAATCTCTCGTAGCCTACACCCCCCAACTCTTTTCTTATGCTCCTCATTCTAGCTATCTTAGTGTTCCTTGGATCTATAATGAAGCATGATATATTGACCACATGTGTTGTTTTATTCTCCTCCAACAAAAATGACACTTAAGAAAAAACAAGTACAAACCCACAATGACAAAGAGAACAAGAGAGGAAATATTAAATAGATAATAGATTTCAACAATTTTTTGTGAATAAAAATAGAGTTAAAAAGTTGCACAGTGATGGAAAATCATCTCTCTTTTTTTGTTCTTTTAAAGTCACTAAGTCCATTCATGAGGGTTCCACACTCATCACCTAGTTACCTCCCAAAGGCCCCACACCCAAATACCACCACAGTAGAGGTTAGGGCTTCAGCATACGGGTTTCAGGGGAACACAACCATCTGGCCTGTACCCACCGTGCTGGTGGTCCATGGCAGGAAGACGTGAAGAGGCAACCAGAGCACAGACCACACTGGAACTGATCCTTCCTGTTACTTTAATTAATTGAGATTTTAGAAGTGGTGGTAATAGACATTTTGATACATTGGATAGACACTAGCAAAGATTAAGGAGAGATAAAAACTGGACTAATGATGAAAAAGTGCATTTATCAATATCATATTTTTAAAAATTGTACAAGTATAAGCAATATTTACTAAATCATAACAATGTAAAAATTATTGCTGATCTTGATAATATTTTAATACTACTATATCAGAAGGGTAGAACAAAAAGCTGACAATTTTTTTTCTGTAAAGGGCACAACAGTATTTCAGGATTTTTGGGACCACATACAGTATCTTTAGCATATTTATGTTTATAACCCTTTAAAAATGTGAAAGCCACTCTTACCTCTGAGGCCATGAAAAAGCAAGCAGGATTTGCCTTGCAGGTAGTAGTGTGCAGATCCCTGAGCCCTGGAATAGAGGGAGGGGAGAAGGTGGATAGGGTGATAAATCCTCACTTGCTAGTAGAGAAAGTTAGTAAATAACCTTTAAATGTATTCATCAGGAAAAATCAATGTAAGTGTGTTATTTAAGACAAGACCAGGCCTATGTCCAAAGAGAAGCAGCCAAGAGACTTACAATGGTTGCCTCTGAGGCTTGAGACCACGTTTAGACAAAGAAAGATTGCTATTTGCTTTGTCATCATAAACATGTTCACGCTATTTGATTTTTATTAAACTTATGCACATGCCGATTTCAAGTAAAATTAATGAAAGTAACGGGAAGGATCAGTTCCAGTCTGCTCTGTGCTCTGGTTGCCTCTTCCTGCCTTCCCATCATGGACCACCAGTGTGGGTACCTGCTGCTCTGAGAATTCTGGTTAGTCTCAGTCTGTCCTGGTACCTCCGGCCCCTTCATGAGCTTAGATGGGGAGCCCCATCTGAAACCTAGCACAGGGCGGCACTGCACTGACAGTAGTCACCAGGGCAGCCTCATGCAGGTTTTATGGTTTTCTCGCGTTCCTGTGAGTGTAGACAAGACTGTGAGTAGCCCCATTTTCTGCTGGCAACCATTTTAATGCAACCAGAGCTTCCAGTTGGAACCAAGACTGTGGCTGATAAAGCAGAGAACTGTGTTCCTCAGTGACATATTTAAGAAACTAAAATAATAATAATAAAAGAAGCTGAAAAAACCGAAGCTGGGACCCACTCATCTGTTCAGTGTTCTCCAGATTTTGGGTTCCCTAAAATCTCCCCACTGATCTCTGCATTTCCAGTGCCCAGGCCTGGCTATTCTGCTATTGCCTTTAAGTAAATGAATGACTGTTTTTACAGGAACAAAAAGGAAAGAATAGTAACAATAATTGAAAAGAACAAAGGGACACAAATTTAAACTAGAGCACTACCCCCTCTACCCTTAGCACAGGACACACAAAGAGGGTTAGCTCCCCTCTCAGCTGTTTCCAGCTCCAGTCCTCACTGAGTCCCCTTTCTAGGTTGAGACATTCGATCTCTCTCTGTCCATCCTTCAATCCTCTTTGCCCCATGACATAGGCCAAGCAGCCCCAAGAGAACACGATAAATCACTTGTTTCTTTTGAGGTCTATAAACTTCATTTTTCATCAAAAATAGCTTAGGACAAAAAGATGCATTGAAATGTTTTAAAAAGCTTAGTTGAATCAATAGCTATCCTTTAAAATAGCCTTTTTGATTCTATTCCTGCTGCTGTGTATTTCATGGGAGCCTCTGCCTCATTTCCTATATCCTGAACAAGAATGATGATCTTAGATTCACGTCCTTGACAAGTTTTCTCCCGTCCTCAGGAGTCTGCCTTGTTCGTCCAAGGCTCTAGGAATACCTGATAAAATGGCTCCCAAGAAACATTACTCAAAATGGCATTTCTTTTAAAAAGAAAGTAGCTTTCTTTACATTTGTGTCTTTCCTTACTGGGCAAGCTTTCTGGTTTGTTCTCAGTCAGTCTGCTGACCTGAATGTATGAACTGCTCTATCCCAAATGCAGGACTCTAACTCAGAAGTTGATGAGAGAGAACTCCAAGGGGTCCAGGGCCCAGATCTGTGGTTTTGCCCCGGAAGCTAACCCTTTCCCTGGAGAAGTGATTCGCCAGTCAGTGGCTTCTCAAAGCACTCTGATACTGGCTTTGAGAGCAAAGAAGTGTAGCTGGAATGCGGGTGAATAAAAACAAGGTAAAAGGACCTGTTCTAACTTTACTTTGGAAATGCTCCTGCTAATGAATTATTTTCTAAGACTTTGCTCCAAAAAATGGTGTGGCTGATCCATGTTGGTTTCTAAGGTGAGCACTGAGCATCAAAATACTATCATTTAGCATAAACACTGGGTGTTATAAACTGAATTGTGCCCCCTCTCCAGTTCATATGTTGAAGCTCTAATACCACCTGAGACTATTTGGAGGTTGGGCTTTTAGGAAAAAACTAAGGTTAAATGAGATTCCTATTCCAGTAGGACAGGTGTCCTTATAAGGAGAGGGGGAGACACCAGGAAGGCGCACACACAGGGAAAAGGCCATGTGAGGACACAGCAAAAAGGCAGCTGTCTGCAAGCCATGGAAAGAGGGCTCACCAGACATCAACCCTGTGGCCCCCACTCTTGGACTTCCAACCTCCAGAACTGCGAGAAAATAAATTTCTGTTATTGAAGCCACCCAACCTGTGGTATGTTGTTATGGTAGTCTGAGCTGATTAATATGCTGGAACTCCCTATTTACAGAGTTGATTCCTGTACATTATTTTAATCTGTTTCTTATAACAGTCCTGAAAGAAGGATATTATTATTACCCCAATTTGACAAATGAGATAGCTGAGTTTGATGGATCAAGGCAGGGCTTCTGATAGTAGATACAGGTCTCTTTTAGAAGATGGTAACAACTAAACAGTACTCAAAAGGCTTCCTTTATCACAGTCCCACCTGTAAGTGGTCCCTCACCTGGCTTACCCTGGTTACATAACTGCGTCACGTGAGAGCTGCCGTTTAGATAAAGACACTATGATTCTGGAAGGTCTGCAGGAAGGTGCAGGTGTCTTTCTTAGCTGGTGGAAGGCACAATACACTTGCCTTCTAACACAGGAGCTCGTGTTAGTCAGTCTCTAGACTAGCTGAGCTCATCTTAAAAGCAGAAGCCCTGGCTGCTACCACCAGTGATGGGGGCCCAGAAAAAAGAGATGCCAGAGGAAGAATTCAGGATGGGTCCCGAGAGAACAGGCCAAGAAAGAAAATGAGGAGGTCATCGGAGCCAGGGGTCCCGATGAGGAAGAAGGGCTATGGATGTCCTTCTGTTCAATGGAAACTAACAGATTTTCCGAAAGTATACAAATAATTCTTGGAATGCACAAAAATCCACACCCAGTAGGGCTTCAACACTATTTGGTAAGGAACGTATGACCTCTCGAGTGCGGCAAATGAAAGGTCTCATGCTTCAGACAGTAAGAACTTTCAGGAGTTGCTTTGTAGTGTTTTACTATTTTGGCTTTGTCCTATTTGTGTTTATTTTCATAGGTCGTTGTAAACAGCATTGTCTTCCCTCTACGTGTTCACATTTGAATGTCATATCAGTCTTGTGGCATGTGATTAACTTCACTTACAAGTGAGGAAAGGATTTTCCAAAATGGAAGCTAGTTCCTGGACATCCCCAGGATCATTAGAAGGAGTGCTGGATTTTGAACCCAATTCCCCAATCCCTTGTCTGTTGTCATACTCTCTCCTCTCCTCAGGTGGACATTTCTTCAGACAATGAGGGCTCCCACCCTTCTTCTGTCCTTACAACATGACAAATTCCATTCCTCTGAGGTGTCCTTGGAGCCTTGGAGTGAGGGTTACCGTGTGCTGGGGCTGGAAGCTGAGCTAATGCGCAGCTCGGATATGCCAGCTGCGAATGCCCAGCGTCTGACATAATTGGACAATAGCCACAGCCTCTGAACAGCAGGTCGACGTTGTTTTATTACAACATCGATGAGATGCCATAGGAACTTAATTCTTATTTATATCAATTACCCTATGGTAAAATTGCTTTCACCATACATACTTTTGCTTAAATGCAAGAATGGAGGAAGAAGGCGGCCATCTGCAAGCCCAGAAAAAGGTCTCAGACCTCTTTGCAGACCCTATCAATGACCTTTAGTGAAGACTTACTATACTCATTGTCAAATAAATTGTATGCATCTCTGGAGAATGTAGCTCATGATACTGTAATAACTATGTGTGGTGTCAGATGGGGACTATTTTTATCAGGGTGATGACTTCGTAAGTTACATAAATGTCTAATCACTGAGGTGTACACCTGAAAGTAATAGAATATTGTACATCAATTGTAATTGAAAAATAAAAAGTTATTATAAAAAAAGTACAGGCATCTCTTTAGGCTATGAAAGAGAGTGGCGACCCAGGCAGCTTAGAGGGCAGGGCGTGGCCTGACTGGGGCACTTAGCATGGGGTTCTCAGCCTTTTTGGCTTGACCTAGCCTGCCCCCCAACCTCTGCCATCCTACACGTTTGCCACACTGAGCACATTATGAGTGTTTTCCCCACACTCCTGGAGACCAGAAGCACAGAATGTCTTATAGGCTAAAATCAAGGTGTCAGCAGAGTATATTTCTTCTGCTAAGTCCATCCTGCCAGTAAAGATAACACATTCACAGGTTTTGAGAATTAGGACATGGACATCTTTGGGGGAGAGTATTATTCAGCCTACCATCTGGAGTTCGGGGTTAGTTTGATATATAATCTGGAGCTCAGAGAGAATGGATGTTAGAGATATAATTGGGAAGTGAATCGATTTTGATGAAATAATTGAAGGCATGTGAATAAGCAAGATAATCTATGGGAAGAGTATAGAATAAGGAGATAACAGAGGTAAGCGCTAAGCATTAAGGTTCTCCAAACCCCTAAAGGCATGCAGAGGAAGGAAAACAGGCCTGGAGTTGAGTTTACATCTCTTGGGGTTCCTTCCTCTCAGAGTTCTCAAGGACCGACCCCTCTGCCTATAGCTCTGCCTCACCATGGGCTGGGTTCTGGCTGCGCATCCTGCAGAAGCCCATAGACTGTCTGCCTGGAGAACGTGCTATGATACAGACCTTGCCCATTTCTATCTTACCGTCGATCTCTTGCCTTTGCTTGTCTTTCTCCCCATCCGCCAGCAGGGCCCCAGACCCCCATCCTTAGAGTCAAAGCCACCCAGAGAACAGCAAGACTAAACATACTCCTGTTCTGGCCTCCTGGGGTCTTCAGCCCCTAAGTGAAGACTGAGACTCCCCAGGCCAGGATTTCCAATCCGCCACATCTGTTGTTTTAGAATCCTACTTCTTACATTAACATTGAAGTTTTAAGAAAAAGAGGCATGAAACAGGGGCCACCTGGGATTATCCTGCCAGCTCTGGAAATGCCAGGACTTAAGGTAAGAGCCTCTTAGGGTTTAGAAAGTCAAGTTTATCAAAGGAAATTCTGCTCTTTGCTGTGGGGGGAGTAATTCAGGGAAACCTTTTGCCCAAGAGGTAACCCGGTCAGAAATGTAAATAATTTCAAGGGATATAGATATATTCCTGGATGGTAGGCTGGCTGGAGGTCAATGAGGCAATATTGGAAGGTTAGGGATAGTCCTGGTGTTTAAGGAGAGGTCTGTTCTGAGAACTGTTATCCATCTACAGTAAAATAATACAGAAATTGAGAATAAGCATCTAGAAGATTGTATTACAGTTGATATGGTCATGCTATCAAAGTGCATGATCATTTTTCTAGTAACTCTTTTTTATTTCATTTTATAAAAGTATCAGCTCACAACAGAATTTTCCAAAATCTGGTCTTCTCATCAGAGATACTTTGAGGAGCACGAGTATAGAGATTTTCCAAGGCCCATCCCTCAGAAGTTGACCCGTGTGGAGAGACTACAAAGGTGATTTGTTGTGTGTTTGGGGATGGGGCGGGTAGGAGAAATTATTGAAGATTCTTCTAGTTATAATTTAAACCCTAAGATTTTACTTGGCTAGAGTCCAGTTTCAGTTTTATGACAAACTGATTCATCACAAATGATAACCCTCATTACATGCTCTTTTTAGCAGAGAAGAGAAAGGAAATGCATCTTCTGCACAATCTTTCAGAAGGAAGGACCAGTCGTTGTTACTGCTATTTATTGAGTGGCAGGGCCAGAATTTGAATCCTGCTTGCCTCAGGGCCTTTGCACATGTTGCTCCTTCAACCTGGCGAGCACTTACTCAGCCATTGCCCATGATGACTTTTGCTCTTCCTTCAGGGTGAAGCTCAGGCATTGATTCTTCCAGACACCTGTCCTGCCTCTCCCCTCCACCCTCTCAGGTTTTCCATGGCCCCTTGGGCATCTCCTGCATGGCAGTAACAGGGCTAACTGCAATTAGATGTTTAATTTCTAGCTTCCCGCTAAATTGTGAGTTTCCTGGAAGCAAACACCTAATCTTTCCTCTTCGCTATCAGGTCCTCATAGCCCACCACACTGTCTGGCACACAGTAATATTCAATACATAGATTGAGTAAGGGAATGGATGGATAGATAGATGGATGAGTGGATAGATGGGTATATAATAGCCTCTTCCCCATAATTGGAAAAATGGTGTATTCTTCTACCTTATCTTTCCTACACATTAATCCTGGCTTTGCCCAAAGGGTCAGCTGGCTAAAACAATTCTAATTCCTTGCTAACAGACTTACAGTGTGCCAGTGTGGAAGGCCTTGAACAAATATGCCCCCACCCTTAGCCCCATGCTTTCTCCTCTGGAGAGATTCCTATGGGGTAAGCAGCCATCATAATCATTTGCTATCATAAAGTAAATTTGCAAACGTTTGTAATGTACCAATCCAATTTCCTTCCAAAAACATATACCCAGATAGTCTTTAAATCCTGAACAAGGTTGCATTGCATTTTGCAGATATTTAAGAAACGTGGAACAGGAGTTGTTAATAATAGAAGGAAAAGAGTTGCCTCTTATGTAAATCCCAGAGTGCTGTGCTTGGGCATGCGTGCATTTACCCCCGTTAGTGATAATAGGAGTGAGGTGCATAATGGGTGTTCCTGTAAATCTACCCAGAGGACAATATACCCCTCAATTTAAAATAGCCGATAAAGTGTGAATAAAGGCCTCTCGTCTTTACCACTCCTCATTTCTATTAAGAAAGGAATCACATAACATTTTAGGACCCTAAACTAATTAACTGTGCATATGGATTTGGAGAGAACACACTTTGTGCACAATGGTTTATTCCTGAATTTACATTCATAGGAGGCTGGAGCTGTGGGGCTGAGAACACTAGATGTGATTGAAGTTCAAGGTGCTGGATCTGATTGGAAGGGGCTGTCCGCTTACATTTTGGCAAAGGAGAGAGCTAGAGAAAGGAGATTAAATCCTTTGGAAGGCTTGAAGTGTCTGCCACATTGCCTTAAAAACCTGACCACATGCTGGCTGACCCCGAATCACATTCTCATAGTGGCGATTCTGCTGTAAAGGTTATTTCTCAGAGATCCGTGATATGAAAATCTGACTCTGTTTAGAACATAGAATGGGCAAAAAGAGAGAACAAAGAGATTTTGGTTTAATCTAAACATATAAAAGATATACATGCTTTCCCCTCGCTATGTTGTTTTTTATTTAGTATTCACCTCGTTCTTGATGTTTACCAGGACCCTTCTGGCTAATGTCGACATTAGCCGATGTTTGGTCTTTAGCTGTGACATATGTAATGAACAAACAAGATAAATATGCTCTTTGCCATTCTGATATAAGTGATGTAATTAGATATTTTTCTTTACATTCTTTCCTTGGAGAGATATTCGCACTCATCAAAAGGATAATTAAAACAACAAACTGATACATTTCCAGAACAAAACATAAGAGAACTATTTCCATAAAAGCCACTAATTCAAAACCAAAAAAATTATTTGATATGAACCCTTAGTAAGCACTCAATGAAGATGAGTTCAATTAAATGGAATTGAGCTGAAAATTCAAAGAAATCACTCATATTCAATTCAAAGTAATGCTTTTCAAATCTCAGGAAATAGGAAGCTGCTCTTAATCACAATGTAGTTGCGGGGGGGAAAGTATTTGTCTTCTGTTATTTCTTCTTCTTTGCTACATAGATGAAGGCTATATAGTCTTGTTAAGACAGTTCTTTTGACTTTTTAAATTACATGAGCAATACAAAATAGACAGACTTTTTCAAGAGAAAAATTGAAACGCGCGCACACACACACACACTCACAAAATCTTTGCATTTCCAGCAAGGCATGAGTGACCAGGCCGCTTCAAGGACTGCAGACACTGTTGCCTCTCGATGTGTCATTGTGTCATTTCTGCCACTTAGCAATTTCACTTGTGACTTTCTTTGTCCCCCCAACTCCAACTCCCCAACTCATTTTTTTCCCTTGCTGTCCCAGGCATTCCCTGATACTTCTTGAATGTAGGGCAAACGCAGTTATTTGAAGTACCTGCAACCTGAAGGGGACTCCCTTCTACCCCTGCGGAGTATCTCGGTGCCTTTGCGACTCCCAGTTTAGGTTAAGCAACATGTGACTCCAAGGCATGTCTGTAAAAATGTCCATGGAGCAAGGAGACTCATAATACTGCTTTTTCAGAGTGCAATAAAACACCCAAATCTACCAAGAGCTAGTGGGACCTTGTACACGACAATTAAACATTAACAGGCCCAGGGCCCGAGGAGCAGGGCCCAGCAACGCTTTGAAGCCCTGTTTGCCAATTAAACACCGGCTGACATTAGCGTCAAGGTGGCAGGGATCCAAAGCAGAGATAGGAACGTCAACCACTTCAGGGCCATTCATTAGCTCCCCAGACATTCCTGGCGTGGCCTGTTTCTTTACTATTGCCAAATCCACACCCTGCTCGGGAACTCAGGGGCTCTGAGAAAGTTTACTCAGATAAGCTTATTATGGAAATAGCACTTGGTCACCGTTTACTACTCACTCCTTGTTCAATTATCTTTTATCTGTTTAGAGTATTTGCCAGCTCTCTCGAGGTTCCCGGGGATGAAGCCTTGGGCTGAAAGCCCTCCCTGGAGCTGCGGTGGGGGAAGGGCAGGTACCACTCTGTGCTTGTCTTTCAAGTCCAAGAATGCCTCAGCCTCTCTCTAGAACTTTGGAAACTGTTAAGAGATTACGAGTAACAGATCTTGTCATTCTGATCATGGGGGAAGAAAAACTTCTCCCCTTCAAACAGAGGCCTAGGTGCTCTGTGGCCACACAGCCAGCAGAAATAAAGATGGAGTGTTATTTTGATTATAATAGCATTTATTACTATTACCACAGTTAAGTGGTAAGCAGGAAATTGTCTCGCTTCCCAGCACCCTACATCGGAGGTGCTCTCTCTCCCCACTTCTTCACAGGTATGAAATCAGCCTAACTGAGGCTTTTATTGATGAGTCTTAGTCGAATCCCAATTCTCCTCCCTGCCCCCAGCTGCCTTATATCCTGCTAAGTCATCTGAGTCTATCATTGTGAGGTGTCACTTGTGTCTTCTAATGCCCTTGAACCACGTGATTTCTCTGCAGTGAACTTATCTCAGAGATCGGGATACAGGCCGCATTTTCACTGTGGGCGTGTTTTGTGCTAAGCCCCCCAAGTCTTTGACACTTCTCCCATCAAGAGGTGGGGGTTAATTCCCTCCCCTTGAGTATGGCTGAACTAAGTGAGTGACTTCTAACAAACAAAACGCAGTCGAAATGATGGCATGTGACTTCTAGCCGTGGGTCATACAGGACAGTTTCCATCTTGCTCTGTCTCTTACATCACTTGTTCTGGTGGAAGCCAGCTGCCACATCCAGGGGAGATTCAAGAAGCCCTGTGGAATGGTCCATGTGGTAAGAAACTGAAGGATCCTGCCTCCCACCAGCAAAGAAATGAGGCTTCCTGCCACACGTCACGTGAGTGAACTTAGACACAGAACCTGTAGCTCCAGTCAAGCCTTGGCCCAGCTGACTGGCCCTCAGCTGGACCAGAACCACACAGCTGATCTGCTCCCGAATTCCTGACCTACAGGAACCGTGAGACAGGGTGCATGGTTTAAGCCACTGTGTGCAGTGATTAGCTCTGCAGTGGTAGAAAACTGATACATCTGCCTCAACTCATTACTGAGAAATTGCTAAGAAATCGCAGGGCAGAGAGTTGGGGGACCTGGATTCTACATTCAGCTTCATCATTTACAGATTGTGTGATGTTGGAAAATGTACCTGCTTGCTCTAGACTTGGATTACTCTGGAGAAAGTTGCCTTTCTTTCCTCTTACAGTTGGTCTGGAAATCAGCTGAAATATTTTGAGACATCAAAAGTTCTCTGGTATCATAATGGTCATGATCTTCCAGAATTTCTACACCTCAAAGTAGTGTACCCCCATCCCTTCCTGCCACAGTCCCAAACCACACACCTCACACATACAGGGCAGAGACAGTGTTCTCCCTTCCTCCATCAGATGTCATGTCTTGTTCATGCCTGGAAGGATCACTGCAGTGCCATGTTCATAGAGAAGGTTAACTGGTCCGCAGACAATGAGATGACCACACAGTTCCCTTGAAGAGGCAGAAGATGCAGAAACACCTACCAGACTATGTGCAAGTTGGAGGTGCTCATTGGAGTGAAGGCAAAAGTTGTCTAGTCTTTTAACTCAGATGGTTTCTTTGGCCTATTTGATATGAACTGCTTTCATTTTTGTCAACTCTCCATCAGCCAGAAGAACCATACCACCTTCAGCCAGTACGTCAGTTAACTGGAGACCTATCAGCACACAGTATGTGCACTCAAAGGCACATGAAGCATTCACATCAAGCTTCTGAAGAATGCTTCAGGCTGAGGATGTTATCAGCCTGTTCCTCACCCTCTTCTATAGGTCTAGGTCCCCTTCTTGCCTTCATGCTCTAGTCAAATGAATTATTTTTCCTCATACGAGGCACCCTCACTTCTGATTCTATTTAGAATGTCCTCTTCCTATTCTTACTGTGTAAAATAAACCTATGTGCATAATGTACTCAGATGCCTGCACAAAATGTCAAGCTGGCCATTTTTTTTTTCTAGGAACCCAAATTATTTTTAAAACGTCAACCCCTCCCAAGCTTACTCCAGCCCCAGCTCCAAGAGTAAATCCTAATTGATAAAAAGCAATCAAGGTAATCACCTTCCTCCTGCCAGTGATTCATTTAGAATGGACATGTGATACAATTCTGGCCAATGAGATATAACGGAAAATCTGCTGGGGGAATTCTGGGAATGTTTTCCTTGCTCTTGAGAAGAAATCAGGGAAAGAGGAGATCCTGTCCTTCCTCTGGGTTTTTTGTCCTGTCTGGAATCGGCTCCTGCAACTGCTGTGTCATTGTGCTGCAATCCGAAGCTCAGAGGAGGACACCACTGAGCAGGTGCAGAGAAGCAGAGCTGGAGCTCTGGCACCAAGGCACTGTGAGCCCACTCTTCTGATGCAGCCATGCTAGATGAGATCATTGTTTCACTATCAAAGCCAGTTTGAATCAGGGAGTCCTGCCCCAAATAACATAGGCTTCAGAGCCAGGGCAAACTTCACCTTCTCCAGGAGGCCTTCATTGACCCACCCACTCTTCGAGACCCTCCTCACCTTACAGTTCTTGTATGGACTGGCAGCTCCCTTGTTCATCATTGAACTCACAGGGCTCTGTGCCATGGTTCAACTTTGGTGCCTTACACCCTCTCCTACCACCACCATCCACCACACTGAGTTCCTTAGGAGAGTTTGCAGGCTATTGATGTCTGTATTCTCCATTCCATCACCCATCTTATGAGTGAATAGGTTCAGCCAAGACCCCCAAATTTCCAGTGAACCTTCTCCTAAGCCAGTGGGTACAGTTCCATAACTCAGGAAGGCATGTCAATGATTCCTTACATAATAAATAAGATTTGTTCTAAGATATTGCCATCTCTGCCTATTTAAAAAAGCAGCTATCACTTTAAAAACACCTGCCCCATATCAATCACCTCATTATAAATGAGTGAATCTGGTAGAGAAAGTCATTTAGTTTCTTTTCAAAGCTATTATTGGTTATTTTTTCTTAAATATGTTAATTGGAAATTATGAAATCACCACAAATACAGTGAGAATTGAACAAGGTGATGCATGCATGCCTAACCCTAGTGGAGAGCATGGCATGCAGTCAGAGATTGATGAGTAGCAGAGGTTCTATAGAATAAATGACTCCTGGGTAGTACATGCGAGGCCCAATCTAGCCAAATCAATTGAAAGAGAGGACCCATTCAAAGGAATTACTACTCATGAGTGAACTATCTAACAGTAGAGAGTGACTGAGACTTTAACAGAAGACATGAAAGGGTGTCATGGATCACTTTCTGATTCTTTACAGCTCCAAGTGAAGGTGTTGCTGTTATGATCAGATAATGCAGTAATAGGACCAGAATGGGGACACGTCATTGTTTTCCCATGCTTGAGTGCTGGTCTGTACTCTTCATTCTTGCAAACAAATTTTCTTGAGCAAGGGAAGCTGAGAATGGCCTTATATAGATGAAACTCACCACTAGTAACAATAAGTGGTGAATTCTTTCTATCCTTAAGTTTCAAAAGAGTGAGAACCCTTGAAAAGATATCTTTCCATTTAAATTAAACTAGAAATTAGCATTAGTATTGAATTCAGTCTTGTGACCAATGTTTCCAACTTTCTTCCCCCTCCCCATCCAAAAGCAACTTTATGGTTACCAAATTATAGACTGGAAAGAATTGTTTTTATGGGTTATGGCATGCCAGTGACCAAGACTAGAGTTTAGGTTTGATTCCAAAAAGACCATGTCATTTCTGTCAGAACAAACGCTATAGCTTCACATTAAACAAGCGACCCCATGGGCACAACTCCCAGATCTCTCTTCTGTCCCCAAACCCATTTACAATGATTTTTGGATACTTACACCCCTCAGGAGGCAAACTTAGGCTGCCCATATCCCTCTGCTACCAATCTTTAGTTTTCTACCAATCCTGATCTCACCAGATATTAAATGGAAGCTTCTGATGAGGGGGTTGGAGAGCAGCTAATATGCCCAAAATGTTGCCATATTTGAAGTGGGTTACCTCAAAAAACAAAACAAAACAAAAAACTGCTGTGTTGAATTCTGGTGTGCAGTTGTTAGGAGTTAAGACCCTCATGGTATAGTCTGTGGCAGGGGGAGCTTGGTCATTCCCCACCTTCTCCCAGGATAGCTGCCTGATGTCCCTCAGAGGGTAACATCTGCCAATAACAAATGAGGATTCTCAGTGTATCCGCCTAGTGTGGTTGATGGAATTTCTTCCCAGAGTCTCACAGGGTGCCACTGCCTTTTCAATGTGAGACTGTAAGACCCTGTGTGAGGTACTGTTAGGTAGCATTTTGAAGCAGAAGTTTCAAAATGATTTCTAGAACCATAACTTCACCCCTCCTTAAGTGGGGTGGGGACACAAACACTGATTCACAAATAACCAGTAGATTTTCTCAGAAGAGTAGTTATCAATGAAGGAAAGGAGAAAGAACAAAATCTCTGGAAACCTGGGACTTGAGCCTGGGAAAGTGTGAAATATGGGGAACCAGCACCACAAACAACCATAAAGTTCTGGATTCTTTAAATCAGGGGCTGGAGAAGAACCTCCAACTCTGATCTCTGAGACTTAACAGTGGCTCATTTATGAAAAATAAATATACAGACTGTTGTGAGATAGAATGTCTATACCATGAAAACTCTCGTTGCATTGGACACTGAGAAAGCTGTGCTCCTGGGTAATATCATTGTTGGCCCTCATCCTTGTCAATCCTGTGAGGATCACTTTGGCATTATATCAGTGGTCACCACCCATAGATACTACTCTTTCTAGTACACTTATTGTAAAAATATGACGGCGAACTTGGTTCAGAACAACACAGGGAATTGTCTTGATGGGCTCCTGCAGGAAAAATATCTCCTTGTCTCATTTCTAGAGTTTTCCTGATCAACTGATGTAGAATATTGCATTAGAATATGCAGCTGGATATTAGCATTAATCTTCTCATTGTGCAAGGTTAATTGTCTTAATGGTCATTTGCTTTTAATGGTGTTTTATCTTTTATGTTGTTTCATTATTTGCATCTTTGTAACTAACGTACCAGAGATCTGTTGGGAACGGGTTGAATATAAGCAATAAATAAGAATCGTCACCTTTGTAGACACCACATTATAGACTCAACTATAATTGAAATTTAGTCCATATCCAGAAAAGAACTTATAAAAAGCAAGAGAAAACATCCAAAAGCACACAGATTCACGGCTGGCCAGCTTTGCCTAAACACCCACAAAGGCACAATGCTCTTCCCAGATGACCAGCTCAGAGATTGAAGTCTGCAGTTCATTCACCTAGTGTGTCTGTGTAAAGGGCATAGCCCTATATCTGGCAGAGAGCTTGGTAAATTTTGGAAACAGAATGTGCTCTCCGCATTAGATCTCAGGTCTGCACATCCACTGCCTTCAGAAGGAAGGCAACAACACTGAATAGTACAGGCTGAACAGGTGGGTTGTGCTAGGACCCAAGGTCCAGTAGGGATTTGGCAGTTTTTTCTGCAAAATCCTTTCTTAAAGGAAACATAATTCAAGTTTTATGATTAAAATCTCCATGAAAATAAAAACAGGTAGGGCAGGGCCTGGCCAGGTAGCTTAGTTGATTAGAGCATTTTCCTGATATACCAAGGTTGCAGTTTCAATCCCCGGGTGGGGCACATACAAGAATCAACCAATGAATGCCTAAATAAGTGGAACAACAAGTCGATATTTCTCTCTCTTCCCCTCATGGCAGATGTCTTAACCTATTCAAACTACCTAGACTGGGTAGGTTATAAACAACAGACATTGATTTCTCACAGTCCTAGAGGCTGAAAGTCTGAGATCGAGGTGCCAGCATGGTGGAATTTTGGTCATAGGCCTCTTCTGGGTTGCAGATGAACTTTTTTTTGCTGTATCCTCATGTGACAGAGAGCAGGGTGCTCTCTGGGGCCCCCTCTCACAGAGGCATTAATCCCAGCCATGATGACTCCACCTTCATGACTGAATTACCTCTCCAAGACCCTTCCTCCAACTACCATCACATTGGGGATTAGGATTTCAACATAGGAATTTTAGGGAGGGGGTCATAGATGTTTAGTCCAAGACAGCAGACATTGTCTTTATGAAAACAGATGTGTGTCTATGTGAGGTTTCCCAATATTGGCATATCCCCCTTTAAAATACCATATTCCTGTGGGTATAGAAGGATGTGGTCCATGTGTGGCACAGATGGAACCATGGAAGAATCTTAAGACTTGAAATCAGAAAAATCCAGAGTTTGGTTCTACCCCTTATTAATTATGTAATGCTGGGAAAAATCACTTTACCTGTGGGAGACTAAGGCTCCCCATTTGCAAACTAGACCTAGAAATACTTCCTTAGTTGTTGTAGCTCGTGAAATAATTTATCTGAAGGCTGCAGCATAGGAATGTCAATAGGTACCGGTTTAACTGAAGAAGATCAGGGTGCAGCCCGAATGCACTTGGGAATCTCAGCACCTGCTGTCTACCTCGCTCTGTGCCTGCACCTGCACAGAAAGCCGGTCACTCCTCCAGGGATGACCTTGCTCCTCCAGATCTTCTAACCCTCACAGGGCTGAACACATGTTGGATTTAACATAAAAGTAGACAGTAAATTGTGTTTTGGTTGTTTTAGAGTTTACTAGCTAAATGACATTTCATAAATTTCAATGAATTATTCACTCATTCTTTGTTTTTGTGCATAATCATAGGAGCTAACTTATATTGGTTTTGAAGTTGATAAAAGCATACATGTGTGTTGTTTCATTTCATCTTGAGCTCTTGAGAAAGAAGACACCTTTATTCCCATGTTACGGAACAATACATCATACCCAGGTACTGAGAGGTTAAAAAGTCTGCCCAAAGTAGAAGACTTTAACTTGAAGTAAAGACATTACTCAAAACCATTTCTGCTGACTCCAGATCCATACTTTGCCCACCATAGAAGTGCTCCCAAATCCACTCATAGGTCATGGAACACCGTGGAAGTGCAAGAAAAATTTCCTGGCTAAAAATAACCTATGCATTCCTTCCTAAGTCTTTTAAACATTGTCTGGGAGTGAGGTGTCTCTGGGGAGTAAACAGCATACCTTGCCCGTCTTACTGAGATGGTACAACATGTTTCAAACTTTTACATAGGTCTGTAGGATTATCTTCCCTTGTGTTATGTAAAAATAGTCCTCGCACTCATCATAGCCAGTGCCACTATGCACGATACCCTCTTATCTGGGACATGCAGGCCTCTCATGCAGGGAGCCCCACTCAGCCACATGCCCTGTGAACCTATGACCGCTGGTCAGCAACACGGAAGCCAAAACATCCTGGGTTGCTCTGGGGCAGCCTCTTCCTGACAGCCCTAAGTCTATCTCTTGCTGCCAGTGTTTTTTTAAAGAGTTGAGAACACTATTAATCATCTGGATCAATTGCTACTCCATAGTTAATGATTCATTACTTGGACAAATATTTGCTGAGTGCCTGCCCTGAGCCAGGCTTTGTTTATGGGATAAATCAGTGAACAGAGGAGACAGTGACCCCTGTCCTAGCAGAGCTTCCATTCTATAGAAGGGAATGGCCACTCAACAACAGACATAGCAAGTGAAGAATACAGTATATAAAAAGAAGTGAGGGCTACAGGATAAAAAGTGTGGATGAAAAAAGAATGCTGGAGGGAACAGTTTGCAATTTTAAGTAAGGTATCTGGACTGGGCATCAGTGAGCAGGTGGTAATTGAGCAAAGATATATATCCAGCAGAAGAGAGTGCCAGGCAAAGGACAACACCAGTGCAAAAGTCCTGCAGTATGTGAAGCATTGAAGGCTTTAAAGAGGGTTGGTGTGGCTGGAATGGAATTTGAGGGGTGCAGAGGGCAGAAAATAGGGTCAGAGAGGCAAGACCAAGATGTGTAGGGGCAGGTGACACTTCTAAAGGGTCCTATAGAACCTTTTAAGGACTTTGGCTTTTACTCTCAGAGAAATATAGAGCTGCTGTGGAGGGGGAACTAAGGAAAGGAAGACTATAATGTGATCTATTTTAAAGGAGTAATTGAATCTGTAAAGAACAGACTGAGGACATGCAGGGGAGGGAGTGGGAAATGTAGAAGCAGAGAAATGAATTAGGAAACTACTGTAGTCATGCAGGTGGGATATAACACCTGAAGTCCAGTCTGTAGAGATGGAAGAGGCCAGGGGGTAGAATCAGCATGATTTCCTAAGAGACTGGATGCAGAAGGGTCATGGATAACTCTAAGGTTTCTGGCTTAAGCAACTGGAAGGGTGGTAGTGCCTCAACTCCTGTGGGGGCTGGGAAGGTGTTATTAAGACTTTCGTCTTATGTTGACTTTGAGATGTCTAATGGACAGTCCTGCATACTTGTCGAGTTGATAGTGAGATACGAGTCCAGAGAACAGGAGTGTGGTAGGAGTGGAGGTAAAAATCTGGAGTCTTTGGCACATAGGTTGCATTTAAAGTCCTGAGATTGACTGAGAGTATCAAGGAAGTGAGTGAAGAGAGGATAGAAGAAAATCAAGGCCTGAACCCTGGACTCTGCCACAGTTAGACTGTGGGAGAAACAGAAATCAACAGAAGAGGCTGAGAAGGAGCAGCAGGTGAAGGAGGTAAGTGTGGAAGAGCCCTGTTCTGGAAGGCGAGTGAGGAAAATGAATGAGGAGGAGGTGGTCACACGTGTCTGCTGCTGGGAGGCGAGGCAAGATGAGCACCTCCGTTTAGCCAACCGGAGCTCATCAGAGACATGAACAAGAGCAGTTTCAGAGTTAGAGCCCATGTAAGAAAAAGTTGGCAATGGGTTTGAAAAAATGTAATGTAAAGAAATATGGAAAAAATGGGCAGTGGCTGGTGGAGTAAGAGGGGTCTGGAGAAGATTTTGTTTGGTTTTGTTTTCTCAGATGGGAGGAAGAACAGCATGTTTTGTTCTAATGGAAACATCCCTCAGGGAAAGTTGGGGACCACTTTGGGTGGTATTGGAGACTGTAGCCCTGAGGGAGCAAGGCCTGGAAAGACGCCTGTAAGTCTCAACTGAAAGGCCAGGAATGCAGGAGGCAGGCATGCCCGGAGGGCTCCCGTGGGAGATAACGCCTAAAGAATGCATTGTGCCCCTTGAGGCTTGCTTTGCTTTGTATAGCCCAGTTACCACGAATCAAATATCTAAGTCCAAAAGCGGAAAGAGTGAACTCCTTATCTCATGAAACATGCCTTAACAACCATTTGGCGTCATCATGTCTAACAGACCTTACCTGAGGCAAATCTCTGCATTCCTTTGACTGTTATCTGTAAACAATATCTGTTTACTGTAACTATGGCCTTCAGACATAGATTGATGAACTTTGTGTACATACTGTATACCCCTGTGCATACCAATACTAATAAAACCTGTTTCAGAGAAGGGCTCAGAGCATTCTCCACTAGATGGAATTGCCACCCTCTTTCCCACCAGAACAACAAATTGTGTCCGGGACGACTCATTTCATCCAAGACTGGGGGAACTCCATAGGACAGAATTCTCTACAAGGGACCAATGTTGATGAAATGACATTGCTGGAGTGATGTCCTTGAGTAGACAAGGGTGGATGGGACCTAGAACACAGCAGATGGTGTGGCTTTAGATAGGGGCACAATAGATCCTCTATAATAAAAGCCTCTGAGGCAGAATCTAAGGGTCAGGATTTTTTTTCTCCATAGGACCAGATAGTAACTATTTTAAGCTTTGTGGGCTATGCGTTTTCTTTCACAACTGCTTGGTTCTGCTGATGTAGTTCTAAAACGGCCATAGATGAAATGTAAATGCTAGGTCCCAGTTCAACTTTATTTACAAACACAGGTGGTTTGGCACAGGCCATAAATTGCTGACTCCTGGTCTAGGGTAAGCTCATGGGAGGCTACATTTAATCTTTTCTCTACAACTAAATTCAAACTGGTGATGAGTTGGAAGATGGAGGTCACTTTTAAATAGCAGGCCTCATAAACTTTGGAGCTGAAATAAGAACCAAGAATCTACATCTATAGAAATTTCTTGAAATGTAGCATTAACTAGACTGTAGACCCAGACAGCAGGACATGAAAGTGATTCACTTTTCTTATATCACCACCTAGCCCCAGGTCAGCATAGGGAAGTATAGGTGCTAAGTGACTCTTTATTGATAGAGCAATGACCAAATAGTTCTCACCCTCCGGACTCATTTTTCCCTGGTTTCTCAGATAAAATTAGGCCCTCCTTGCTGCTTAGTTAGAAGGCTCAAAAAAGATTTGAAGCAAAAAAAGAAATTATGCAGATCCTTTCTAATACTGCATAAATTACTTCTCATTGTTGAATAAAATGATTGCTTAGGATGTGGAGGAGAGTTAATGAATGAATTTATGCAAACTCAGCATCACTGGAGACAAAACTGAGAGGAAAGAGGTTGTGATGGCTGAGCAATGAGGCTGTGTTTAGGATGAAGAAGATGATGATGGTGACGATGATGATGATGATGACGGTGGTGGCGGTGAAGAAGATAGAGAAGATGGAGGAGGTGGGGTGGGGGCAGCCTCAGCCCCAGCAGGTGTCAAAGTCATTTCTTCCTTCTTGCTGAGGTCCACTAGGGTTAACTTGGTCACCATGGCACCTGTATTGGCCCAAGGCCACAGCTTCCCTATCTTAACCAGATTGTACGTCACTAACCTACCTGCCTGCCCAGCCTTCTAAGTGGGTGGCCATTTCTCACCAATTTCCACCTGCTGCTGAATCCTGGCTCTGAGCCCAGGCTGGTTGGCAGGGGAACTTCCTTCTCTGGAGTCCCTTTCACAGACACTAACGGACCTTCCTGATTATGTTTAAGACAGAAATTCTCACCTGATGCATCATCCAGCCCCAAATACCAGCCCATTGGTACTGCCCTAGGCTAAGGTTCCCATGAGCTTTGGAGACTATACCCTCTTCGTGAGGAGGCCATCCTCATGCCCTAGGCTACTCTGTTCAGAAACCTGTATCCCATCAGCTTCGTCTCATTCCCCTTCTCTCCTGAGAACACGTGCTGTGTCATGAGCACAGCGCCACAGTACCCTCTCCGGTGTTCCCTGTAACAGAGACAGTTTCTGCTCAGCCAATATTTCATGTGCTTCCCTACATATTCCAGATTCCCTTGCAGTTACTGTGGGGTCATAGTAACTACTCAGGTCAGAGCGAACAGAAGCAGTAATTTTTATTCCTTCTAGGCTGAATCTGCTTTGAAGTCACATGCTTCTTCATCCCTCTCTGTCCAGGTTGTAAAAACCTTGAAAGTAACAGTCCCTGTAGCCTGGCCACAAGACACAACCAAGATGTCCACTCCCATCTGATGTTAACTGAATGAGAAATAATAACCCTTTTGTGTCAAGTCATAAAAACTTCAGAGTTTCACTTTTGGGACAGCTAATAATAATTGTCCTGACTGATTCATTCTTCAGCTAAGACTCAGCAAAGAGCATGTGTCTTCAAATACCTTCCCTTCCCATGTATGTTTTAAGAAAATGCTCCTCAGCAAAAAAAATTTAGGACATAGTTATGTCTGCTTCTAGAAACAAGGACTACCAAGAGAATACTGTCACATCTTTTATAAAACAAATTTCCAAACTCCTGTGCTGCAGCTCTATCAAGAAATGTCACCAATAAAGTGAGACTCTTGATCTTACAGAGCAACATAAACACACACTGGTGAGATCTTGTTAGGTTGCTTTTGCAATGCTGAACACCAATGACCCAAATACAAATACAGTTTTCTGTAGCCTGATACTCTGTGTGGAACTAATGGTATTGTGTGATCGCTTTGTCGATGTCTCGTTCCCTTGGTCCTGGGAAGCGTTCCATGATGTCGCTTCTTTTGACGTCCTTCCCCAGCATGTGCGCTCTAGGAAGCTCCAACCCTTCCCAGAGCTGCTGACCTAACAAGCATGGCAAAAGGATTCTGTGTAAATGCTAAACCACAAGCTGGAGGAAGGAGGTGATCTTTTCAACCCCTCACCAGAAATAACATTTAGGGAGACCCCCTTCCAAAAGCACCAGCAGGAGCCACACCAAACATTTCTTCAGCACCTACCTTGTGTCAGGCCCTTTGCTAGGAGACTTGCCCCTAACCCCCACCCTAATTCTACAAATCGAGTGTGCTATCACCATTGTAAAAGAAAGGACACTGAGACTCAGAAAGGCTGAAAAACTGAGACCTGTCACCCTCCAAAGCCATGCTTTTTCCATGACATCATGGGCCTCCCATTCAGATGTCGTTGCCACCATCCAGATGCCTTCAAGACATTTGGCCGTTGGCCAGTCTGAGATCAGGGCAGGGACAGGAGCTGGCCTCCTGAGCACCTACTAAGTGCCAGGTCCTGTGCTAAGGCTTTCCCCAGCTCATCCTACTGCCTGACCTTGTGCCTGGGGAGGGGATAGCTCAGGCCCCCTTCCAGGTCACACGCGCCTCCTTTATTAATGTGATAACAGCCACTGAACTTCTTTTTAATAAAATATTTTGGACCACTCCATCCATTGTTTGGGTTCAATGAGAAATTGATGCCTCTTTATTCAAAGCTCTGTCAGAAGCTTGGAAAACATCACACTACTTTGAAAAATGAGGGTTTTTAAGATTAAAAAAAAAAAGCCCCAATGGTTTGAGAACTTCTCTGGTTGCCAGTTGGCCCCGCTCCTTCCTGGGGAACCTGGCGCCACAGGCCAATCGGGAGGGACCATCGCAATAAAAGCGCCCCTCGCCCCCTCCATGGCGGCTTTCAAGAGTGATTAGCTGAGACAGATTCATAAGCCTTGGTTTTGTGTTGTTTTGTTTTGGGGGGTTTCTTTTTTTTTTCCTTGCACTTGGAGAATAAGTTAATTATGATTGGTTAAAATTTGTGTGTTTTTGCTTTTATCCCTGAACCACAATTAGAGCTCCTGACAGGCTCCTGGCCCTCAGAAATTCCAGCTGGTATAATAATTGATAACCGTGGTTATGAATAGATTGAACACAAGGCTGTGAAAGAATGCGCAGCCACTTCAGAGGGTCATTTATAGCGTGCTGAAGGGAAAAGAGAATTTCAGGCCTGGAAAGCTTAGAAACAGAACGAGTTTTTATCAGTTTCCTTGACACCGGCAGATCAAAGCCTGGGTTGCACTCTCTGAGGCTCCCAGATAATGGGGCAGCCTCTAATTCATTCTGAGGCTGGAGCGGAGGCCTATTCAGATGGGTTAACCAGGGAGTTTTCATGTTGCTGCTTTGTAGTCTTTATCATGGTACCAATGCAAGAATCACCTTTTTATTTTAATGAGACATTTGAAAAGTATTTGATTCCCTCTGGCTAGGGGCTCCCTCCCCCGGCTGAGACAGTAAGAAAGGGTTGCCCATTGGAGCCTCATTTTCTAAAAGCAATAGTATCTGCATTCCACCCCATCCCCCACCCCTTGTCAGTTTAATAATTTCAGTGCAAGCAAAAGCTGGGCAAGTGGGAAAGGAACAGAATATGCTGCCTGTTAAACCCCGTCCAGTTTCATTTACCCTCCCCCTTTTTTTTCCCTGAGAATGAGGTTGGTAGTAAAGGTACCAGTTCGAATCCCTGCTCCACCATCCTCTATGTGTACAACTTCAAAAATAGGTGTATGCCCTTTCCAGAGCCTTTCTTCCTCCTCTGTGAGATGGAGATAATAACAATGACCATGTCATGTTACCTGAAGCTGTACCCTGTCCAAGGTATCAAATATCTACAGTGGAAGGATTCGGCAAGCATTCTGGGAGGGGAAAAGTGAATGGGTTGTCTCCATCGAGCCTCACAAAACTCCCTTAACCGTGTTGAGTAGATTTTTTAATACCATAAGCATGTTTTAAGCATTGTAGTATGTGATCATGTGTGCCCATCATATTCATATATTGAAGCCCTCACCCCCAGTACCTCACATGGAACTGTGTTTGGGGATAGGGGCTTTAAAGAGGTAATTAAGTTAAAATGAGCACTTTAGGGAAGGGCCTATAAAATACAACGGTGTCCTAATAAGAAAGAAGAGAAGATTAGGACATAGACACTCATAGAAGGAAGACCATGTGAACACACAGAGAGAAGAAGGTCATCAGGAGACAAGGAAAGAGGCCTCAGAAGACATCAACTCTGCTGACACCTTGATCTTGGACTTCCAGCCTCCAGAATCATGAGGACAACAGCTTCTGTTGTTTAAGCCACTGTGTGTGGTGCATTGTTGTGGCAACGCCAGCAAAGTAATACACACATTTATTATGTTGTTGTCTTTAGTTTGCACTAACACCAAGGCTTTTTTCTTTAATCTTAAGGAACTCTTCTATTTTGGGAGAAAGAACATGAGAATTGCAGGTGCAGTACTGGGATTGTGGCCCCAGCTTTGCCATGATCCAGTAGTCCTAGGAGTCAGTACAGGATCCTTTCTGAACCTTGGTTCTCTCCCCTAGAGAAATGTCTTATACTGAACAGTGCTGCTCAAATGTTTGTCATTGTCCCTGAGATTTCCCCAAGTGAGATGTGATTGAGCCACCAGTAACCCAAGCCTCCTATCCCCTGGCCTGTGGCTTCTCTCCTCAGCATATCCCATAGGTACATGGGATGCAATTTGTTACTGCCTGAGAGTCACTTCAAACCATAAGGCTCCAAGTAAGCCATGTAGAACTGCTGTCTGCTCAGATTTTGGGAAAGGGGAAAAGCACAGAAGGATCGCAAAGACCCTGGGACTGAGGACATCGATTATTGCTCCTGAACAAATCAGTGATAAGTCCCAGCCTGGGACTCTGGCCATGCCTGGGTAGCCAGCCTTGCCCCACAAGTGACTCCTTCTACCTCCAGCAGAGGGATACAATCTAGCACAGGTGACACCATCATCTCTGTGTGACTGTGAGCCAATCGGTCAGAAATAGACCTATGTCTGTGCTCCAACAGTTCTGGCATGTTCCACAGACATGCATTTCCCAGAAGGATGTCAAAACGCAGGTGCTACTTCCCCTAAAGGTCTTGCTCAGGAATGGATCCCAGGGTTACCACAAAATCTCATGCCAAGGTTCTGCTCCCAGAAGCCCTTTCTCCCCCTCAGACCCACTGCAGGCTGCCTGCTTCTTGGCTGGTCAAGGATGTGTCAATCAAGTCACAGCTGAGTGAGGAGACAAGACCGCTGGGATCTTCATGGCTTTCTCCCATTCATTAAATGAGATGTAAACTAAAGAGGGAACAGACCCACATCCTGTGCTTTTTCTTTATCATTCACAAAGTCTGGGCAGTGTGCTGTGTGGAGCATCCATGCTCAGTTACTGTTTGTGAGCTTAGTTTCATCTCTCATAAGTCTGCGTATGCATGTGAAACAGCTTCCTTGTTTTCCAGTTTGATTGGCAAAGCTGGTTAAATAAATAAAACACACAAAGTAATTCATGAGTGTGAACAACTCATAGTGATTCAAAAGCAAATCTGGCCTCACATATAAAAAGCATGACAGACTCCCTGGACATTTGAATTCTGCCTCAAAGAGTAGAATCCGATAACCCAGGACAACTGCAGCAACCCCCTGACTACAGTCTCTGCCTGCCTCCAGGCTCCAGTCCATCCTTCGTATGGCTTCTGGGAGATCATGCAAAAATGTACATCTGAACACAGCATGTTTTCTTCTTAACACCTGCATTTCCCCAAGGAAAAAGCCAAATTTCTTAACAAGGCCTTGCCACTTTCCACAATATTGAGTCAGTCCACATTCCCATCTTCTTCCACTCACTCTGCAGGCTTCCACCACCAACCCAGGCACATTTTTCTGAATACGCTTTGCCCTTGACCTCTGGGCAGTGGCTCACAAACTTCGCTCAGCCTGGAATCAGTAGGAATCAGTTACCTACATTCCCTGCCTGTCAAAATTATACTCACATTCAAGGCTCAGCTCAGATTCCACTTCCCATCTACAAACCATTTCAGTCTCATCAAGAGCCCGTGCCTCCTTCTCCCCTTGTCTGCATTGTTCCATTCACCCTGGCATCAGCCAGGCTCAGATGTGGGAGGAGATGAAGATTCACATGTGATGCAGATGAAAATGCTTTTCAGATAGACTAGCAGGTTCTATGCTGGTTTCTTTAAGAACAATATCTGCGATGCATGTTTTGGTACCAGAGTTTTAACCCTGATATATATGGTACTTCATCTTAGAGGAATCTCAGTGACAGAGTCAAATTCACTAAAAGTACAAAAGACTAGTGAACAAATCCAAATATTAACCCATTCACTGGTAATTGAGAATATCCACATGCAAGTGCTGGAGTACTCAAAACTTTATTTGCAATACCCTGGTGCATCCTGGAATCCTGGTACCTTAGAATTGAAATGATTTCCACACATGGTGTTTGAGTAGACTATACTAAGAAGAACAGTAGAATAACTGGGAGAGGATATTGCACTTGGACTCCAGGGGCTCTTCCTTAGAAGGGTGGTTTCCATGGGGAATCAAAGGTTGAGGGCTCCTATCACTTGGACAGTGTGAAATGGATATGACACTCATCTCTCCTCACCCTGTGTCTCTATGCCATGACCCTTCTACTGGTACCTTTTTCTATAGTGTATAAATGGCCCATGAAATTATCATCCATTAATAGGTCTTGTTGGCCTGGAAACACGCAGCTATCTACTATGCATTGAGTATTGATTCACTCACTCTCAGAATTGTAGGTGGCCTTGGTAGTTTCCTTTGGCATTAGATTTATGGTTAATAGATGATGTCACTCAACCTTGACTAAGAGCACTGTGAAGAAAGGGTTCATGTTCCATTATCTGTATTCCTTTCAGTAGTTAGCTCAGGGCCTGGCATAAAGCATGTGGCAAATTAACTTTTGAATGAATAGATGGTGTAATGGATGGACACGTCAGATGCGTGGATAAATGAATAGATGGATGAGGGAATAAATGTTACTAGAATTCTGATTCTACCCTTGTTTTCAGGGAAGGCTCAGTAAGAAAACAAACCAACCAAAAGTTTTTCCATGAAGCCATAATAGATGTTGTAGAATTTCCCACAGAGATAAAGTGGAAGGTTTAGCAAAACCCAGTTAATGCTTTTTTTTTTTTTTTTTTTTTGCCACAAACCACTTGAAATTACCATGCAATTGCAAAATACTGACTATCTAGCTTGGCCAGGAAGCTGTGTTTCTTATTGAACCAACAAATTTTTAATTGAGAGCTATTACCAACACTATAGCGATTACCAGTGTTCGAGGCATCCACACAGGAAAGCACAAAGCTAAAATTATATAGAGCATGGCTGAGTCTATCTCTGGAAACTGAGCAGGACGTTCCGTCTCTTTCATGATCTGAAATTTAAATCCAGAAAACCAGCATTGGAATTCTGACTCAGTGACTTAGCCACGTGACCTCAGGCCCAGCTGTACCTTTTTGACCTCAGTTTCCTCATCTGTCAAATGAGGATATTTCTGTCCTGCAAAGCTGATGGGGTTAGTTGGAGTAGGACACCAGGCATAAAAGCCTATTGTAAATATGTGATACAGTATTAAAGAAATGACGATTGGTAGTGGACACATTTTGTCTGCCCAGCATGGCCCTCCCCTGGGAAGAGCTGAGTGACCAGCATCTTCATAGAGATTCAGCCTCACTCCCCACCTTCAGCAGATGTCAGGATAAACACGTGACACAAAATGGGCCAATCTGTGCCTTTTCTCAGGTTTTTAAAACTGACAAGAGAAAGAGAGACTCATTCCCTCTCTGAAGATGACATTGAACAATGCAAGGCCTGGGAAGAGCAGCAGGTGTGACTTGGGCAAAACCACGAAGGCCAGCCTAAGCAAATGGAGCCCATTCACCAGGAGCAGCCAAGATGAGTGGAAAAGGAAGCACAGTCTGGCTCTGCAGTGCCCAAGGCCCCAAGGCCAGGCCACTCCACTTCCCTTCCCTAGACAGGTGAGGCAGCATGGGTGACTGTGCAAGTGAAGTTACACCGAGTTCTCTCCACCTATGAACAAAACACCCTCAGGGAAACAAGGTCATTGGTAATTCATCATTTATCCCTTCCTTGTCGGTTATAGGAAGACAAGGACGTTTGTAAATTACTTCGATGCTGCGTTCCCTGTGACTGCACATAGCAGATATGCAACAAACATTTGTTGATGCATCATTATATTATTATGTGTGTAATAAGCACTGGTATATAAAAAACTCTAATTATTAGCAAGCAGAACTAAGTGGTTTTTAGAGAGCAGCAATAGCCTTCTCTTATTCTTCCTATTTCTACACAATGCACATACGTTTTCATAATTTGATATAGTGTCATTTAAAAGCAGATAATTCAGAAGAGCATTAGTAAGGATGAGGACGTGTCCATAGTTTTCAACTCAATCGCTGCACAGCTGAAGTCGTATTTACCGATTACAATGATGCTGGGCATTGGAGCCAAAAGGCCCAGGATGAAAACCCAGCTTTGCATTTGGCAAGCTAAACACTCAAATCCTCAGTTTCCACATGTGTAAAATGGATTTGATATTGATATAGTGGGGTTTGCAAGGATTCAATTGGGTAACAAATATTAAAGTGCTGAGAACACAGGAGGAGTTCAAGATACAAACTCTGTTATTGATATCTTATATGTGAAACATTTATATGTACAAATACAGACATATATATATACATAATGTGTAGCAGTAGCTTACTTAAATGCCAATGAGCTGAAATGTTTCCCTAGTGGGTTCTCAGATTAGATCCACAGCCCACATTTCCCCTCCACCGTACTCCAATCATTCCAAACCACAAGTGGACTTTGGAAAACTCCCTTCAGCCACCTGAAACAGGCGTTCCTCGGAGACACGCTTCCCAGAAAACAGCCCATAGACTCTTGCTCTAGAAATCTCCCCTGGGAGCTGCTCCCTGAGGTGTCCCCAACAGAGGTGTCACTCTGAAGTGCCTTGTCATCCCCCGAAGCTGTTGTCTTACCCATGGCCAGTCCTTGCAGTAGCCCCCCAGCTGGATAAGCCCAACAGCTTCCCCAAACCCTCTTTGCCATAAGTGCTAGCAAAATCCTCTGTGGAATTATCAGGGATCCGACCAGCTTTGAAGGGCTGGTGGTTATCTTTATGGTTTCTGCGGGGCTGAGCCTCTGTCTAAGAAAGGTCATGACCCACTCTTGCAGTCTCCTGGAGCAGAGAAGGAAAGGAAATGGCCAGGAATTACAGAAAGAAAGATTTCAAGTTGATAAGTGAAGCAACTTCCCAGCCACGCTGAGTGGATTGCCAGTTTCTTGTAGAGTTGTCCCCCGGGGTCAAGCGATCCTCAGCCTCAGGGTTACAGGACCTAATCATGCTCTGACAAACCGCAGCCCCACTCTGGGTCAAACATGCTCCATGTGATCTAGGCCTCTGGCCCTCTGGAATTTGCCCCTGCATATCGTTCAGGTTCGCTTAGCCCCCAGGAACTGAAATCAGGGCTAGTATTTTATTTTGTTTCCCACAGTGGGCTCTCCTGAAACCTGGGCAGGTGAAAATAATTCTAGACCTGGAATAAATACTTATTAATATTTTTATAATCACATATATCTGAATAATTTGTGCAATTTATTAATGTTTCTATATAAGATTATTTTATTCCATATTAAACCTGATTGGAATCAGTTTAGTAGGCATATGAAGTAAATGGATTGACCATTAGCTAAGTCCACTCAGTATCTATAGTTACTAGTATGACTATAAGGTCGTAAAATAGTTGTGTGACATATATTTGTAGGTGTGTGTGTGTGTGTGTGTGTGTGTGTGTAGTGTATACTGTCACATATAAACACCCACACCTTTGTACATAAACACAAACCAATTATGTCTGATTAGAATCTGAAAAATTGCACTGGTTTAAACTTTAAACTTGATCATATCAGTGTATTTATTTAAAAATTATATAACAGATTAATGTGAATTTAACATTTTTAAGGAACAAGAAAGTCTGTGGTGACTTTAACGGAGACAAAATAGCTCCTAGCTTCTTAAAATGAGGTTTTCATTCTTTATAAATCCTGGGAACCAAATGTCATACAAATTTCTAAGACTTAGCGTTCAACCCAATAAAATAAGTAATAATAATAGAAGCTACTATTCAGCCTCTGCTGTAGGCCAAGTACCATGCTAGGACATTACCGATACCATATCTTTAAAGCTCACCATAATTAGTCCCATTTAGATGCTAGATTTCCCATTTCACAGATTATAAAAGAGGTTCAGAGAAGTTCAAAGAGGAATGCAGCTGGTCCGACAAGCAGTCAAGATCTGATCTGAGGACCATCTGACACTTCTCACCACCTACCCAGTCTTAGATCGGGCAAAATACTGCCTCAGCTCCCCTGTGGCCTGTCACTCCCTGGACTATGTCCCTGAGGTTGTCTGCCAGCCCACGGGAGAACCGCAGTGACCAGGCAGGGTCTCTAGTATTTTCACTGGTTGAATCAGTGAAGCCCCTGATTTGCCAAGAGTTCAAGAAACTATTGACTTTAGTAGTTGGGTGAATGGTCTTCTTATTTTCAGGGAAGCCTAAGAATGAGGTGGGAAGAAGATAAGAGCAGTAATCAAATCTTCTTATGGCAGTCATATATTTTGTTTAGGAAAATGCTCTTTAAGTTAAACAAAAAAATCCACTAAAACACGTTTTCTAAGCGGTCAGATTTTGTTGTAAGACCAAGCTCTATTTTTAAATATGCTTTCAACTCTCAACAAAAGAAGAAAGCAAACCCTCTTTGTTGTTCGTGGTGTGCACATCTGGACACAAGAGGCTGCTTCCCCAAGTTCTACTTGCTCCACCAACAGCAATTCAGATCTCATCACCCAACCCGGTCCTACCCACACCATGTGCAGAAGCCAGTTGAGGGAGGGAACAGTGCCCATCCATGTAGGGAGCTCAAAACCACCAGCTCCCAGCTAGCCCAACATGTCTTGCTCCCTCCTTCAACCCTTAGCAAGTCCTCTCTGGAGACCTACTGTCTCCTGCAGGCCAGGCAGCAAGAGAAATGAGATGACTGGATCATCGGCTGCAAGGAGCTCACACCCTAGAGGGGAAAACAGACACATAAGTGAATGAATGGACATAATAGTGTGATAAGGGTTGTCAGGTGCTGTGTTCAGAGCAGAGCATGGGCTTCCAAGAGGCACCTGCCCATTCTATTTAGGGATAAAATGACCATAAGAAGAAGTACCTAATCCCCGGGGAGCTAGGCCTATTGGCCAAGGGAAAATGGAATGAGCCAAGCAAATTCAGAAGGCCACTCTACAAGACTCTGTACATGACAGACTGGGTCTGAAGGTACAGATAGGGAGTAGGCACAGCAACTTGGGGTAAAGATAGAAAGCAAGATGCCCCATCCACCCTGCACAACCTATCTCAAGTACAGCTTTTTCCAGAAGTTGTTTCTTAAAGAGGTGACCTCTCTTCCTGGGAACTCCATCATCTTGTCTTTACATGTCTTTTCCATGACACACAGCACCAGCTCTAACTTTCTTATGGCACTTCCTTTGACCACAGAATTTCCAGCCAAGGACTGGACCAGAAAGTGCAATTCAATTCACTGGTTCAGCAAGCCTTACTCCGCACATACACTGAACATGCACCATGTGAAATGCTGGTACACCATGACAGGGCAAGGGGCTCACCAGCTGCCAGCACCCACCAGCACCCTCTGCACACTCAGAGTCTGGTCTCCACAGGCTGGCCAGGCACCACCACAGAGCTCCCCACCCCGACCTGTCTTGCCTTCATTTGCTTTTTACATAAGCTGCGGCTCAGTGGAGGGAGATTCTTGCTCAAAGCCACAAAGAAAGTCAGCCCCAGGATCTGAGCCGAGGCCCACACTTCAGGGCTCCAGGCCCTGCTCCCATCATGGGAGGGGAGTCCCCCTTCCTATCTGGGGCCTGCTGCTCTGGGGTCCTGACTCTCCCCAGGGCCTGGAGAGATCCTACTCCAACATGGTCTGCTCTCCCTGGCCGAGCCTGGCATGTGCAGGCCGGCTCCTTCTCTCTTCTAGGTCTGGGCCATTCCGGAAATACTTCTAGCACAAGCTGGTTTCAGGGCCCTCCGGAGCTTTACTATCTGGATGTGTGCAAGTATGCACACATAGCATGTCTGTTCCTGGGGGTCCCCAGGGGTCATGCATATGTTTGTGTGTGCCTGTCTGTTCATGTCTTTTTGCACACTCAGGTGTCAGTGTGTTTTCTCTCTTTGTAACAAATGTGAAGGGATGTGTGTAGACATCCCTGTGTTGTGTTCAGTTTATGTAGCTGTCTCTAAGCTATGTGTGTATCTTTGTGGTATATGTATGGTGTGTGTGAATGTGTGTATACCTCCCTGTAGTATGTGAATGTGTGATATTCTCTAGGGTGTGTGTGTAAATGTCTCCGTGGTGTGTATATACATATATATGACATATATATGTATATATGATGTATAAATATAGATGCATAGATGTCTGTGAGGTATATGTAGACATTTCTGTGTTGTCTGTATATCTCTATGCTGTGTATGGTGTGGGGTGTGGCATGTAGTGTTTGTGTGTTGTTTATGTAAGATGTGTATGTATATCTCCATGGTATGTATGTGTGTATATCTATGGGGTGTGGTGAGTATGTGCATGTGTATGGTGTGTGTGTGTGTATATCTCTATGGTGTGTCTGTGTGTGTCTCTATGGGGTGTGGTGTATGGTGTGCGTGCACACATATCTCTATGGTGTGTCTGTGTGTGTCTCTATGGGGTGTGGGGTGTGGTGTGTGTGCATACATATCTCTATGGTGTGTCTGTGTGTGTCTATATGGGGTGTGGGGTGGGGTGTGTGTGCACACATATCTCTATGGTGTGTCTGTGTGTGTCTATATGGGGTGTGGTGAGTGTGTGTATGTGCACATGGTGTGTGTATAGCATGTGTGTGCACCTGTGCAAACAACTGCTGACCTGGCTTTTCTATGAGCATCAAACACTCAGCTGACACAGCAAAATGCTAAAGCCTCAGGAGGAAGCCCAGGGATGCTTCTCGCATGCCCAAGATGAGAAAACTGGGTGGCTACCCTCGCATTTTCCAGGCAGCACCGGTTTCCCAGCCCTTGTTTCCCAGGAGCTCAGAGAGGGCCCTCTGTGGGAGCAGGACCAGGGATAGCCTAGGGCTCCCACAGAAAGGGCTCTTGTTGCCTTTCTGTGCCTTCCATACGTGACAGGAGGGTGTTCTGTGAGGTCTGAAAACCCGAGGTTTACACTGGAAGATGGATGAGTACAAGGTGTTAGGGAAGAGCAGAGGAGGGAGGGAGGCGTTCTAGGCAGAGCACAAGTGCTGAGGATGTGTGTGCGCATGTGTGTGTGTGTGTGCAGTGTGTGTGTGTGTGCAGTTACACGCAGGGTCCACATACTTCTAATTCTTTCTCATCCCACTTCCAGCTTCTGGAGCGGAGCAAGCATTCACCTTGTGCGGGGTGAAAGATAGCCCCTTACCTGCTTCTCCCCCGGGCTCCTCCGGCTGGAAGATGACACCTAGGTCTTCTGCAGGCTATGGGTACTCCACTGTACCATGCTAGTACACTCAGACTCACAGAACTTGCAGAAACCACACCATTTCTCCAGGCAGCCAGGCCTTTGTTCCAGGCCCCTTAGAAATGTTTTTATCCATAGGTTTGCCATGAGCAAAATCCTGCTCACATGGTCTAAACCTGACAATAAACCCAACCTTTCAGATTACAGTTTAAACTCACTGGCCACACCAGGGAGGAGAAAAGGAAGAATTCCTGTGTGTTTCAGAAAACCTCTCTGAATAATCCCTTGAGCCTCCCCACGGGCTCCAGCCCCCTAATGGATGCTTTGATGACAGCAGATAAAGGGCAAAGGTACTTTTATTCTCTTAGAAATTGCTCCAAATAAACAACCTTGATGTTTAAAGCAATAGAAATCCCCGGAAGATTGATGGCTTGGAAAATGCTGCTGAGTGAATGAATAACTTCCCCCTTTATTTCCAAGAGCTAATATTTGTCCACATTTGCTGCCTTTTAGAAAAAAAAGTGCAACCTTTTTTTGTACTGAGTGTTGGTCAGAGACAAACAGTCACCCTCCAGTTATTACTTGAACTTTAAACCGAGCTCAATTTGTGAGCGATTGAGGCTGCTGTCGGCATTCACCCATTTATCAGGCTTAGACGGGGGCCTGCCCTCGGAACACCACCCCTGGGTGTGGACTCCAGGGTGGGGCCAAGCATTCAGATTCCTCTCGAAGGATTTAAAATGTCCCAGTGTCTCCAGAAAAAACTCCTGCTATCTCTTTCAATGGTCATGTTCATTCAGAATCTTAACAAAAATATGCCCTTGAATGCCAAAAGGTAGCCTTTAGCAAGCGATGGCACCAGCATGCCCTGGCTAATGGGGGGTTGAGGTTCTTAACCATGAGGCCAGGGGTCTGCTGAGGGCTCTGGTGGCAGATGGGTTGCAGCCTTCACGGGCTGTACCTGGAAAGCAGGTGTTGTAATCAGCCCAGCACCGGCACAGTCAGAGAATCTGGAGAGGTTCTGGTTTGTGCAGCACCCAAGAAATGATCTGAGAAGCATCACATGGCCAAGGCTCCCAAGGGCTAAGGCAGAGTCTCTACTGCGTACACATGGGCTCCCTCTCCTCTTTTTCCAGTACTTGGGTGATACATATTGACTCTCCCAAACAAGCTGTGCAGCTTCCTGAACAATCTATCTCTTCTCCCTAAAGATCTCGACTCGGGATCTTGGTGGGCAACCCCTTCTTGAAAGACCATCTAGGATCCCTACACATACATTCTGGGTCCTGGATCAGCTCAGTTCCTGCTCCCGTTCTTTTTTCCCATTCAGCCACCCATTCTCATGAGCTTCGTTTTGAAACTCTCCATGACCTGGAAATGTGCCAGCTCTGAAGCCATGAGTGCAGACCGGTCTGTCTTGGACCACCATCTCCTAAATTCTTCTGGACGTTTTTCTTGGTTCTTCTCACTGCTTCACCATTCTGTTGATCTGACTTCATGGACACCTCTTATTTCTTAGCCCTGCTAACTCCATCAACTTGTCCTAACTTTAGTTGTTCCTTCTTTAGACTCATCTGGAAACATGAAAACCCTGGATCCAGCCAATCAGTCCTGGTCTCTGAGCCACAGCTAGCATGCATTGTGTTCATGCAGAAAATACCAGGTGCAGCAGATTGTCATCACTGCAAACTGTAGTCTGTCTCCCGCTCTGGGTCTGCGATGTCACCTGAAATATCCTGAGCTTCCTGCACCCAGCTCATGCCCGTCTCCAGAGCCCATATGAAGTGCCCCTCACACTCCCTGACTCACAAGCTTGCCCTGGCAAAGACCACTCATGGTGTCATACACAAGTTAGAAACCATTAGAAAGAAAATCCTACAATGCCTGGCCAAATTACCTACCAGCTTACCTATACCTCTAGTCCTTGCAGTCTCCCTCTTGTCTGTCCTATTAGAAGACAGGAAAGCTCTCTTGACTAAGGGCAAGCCTTCCTGCCTGGTTACTTTGCAACTGCTCCTGCCTACCTCACCAAAACTTCTTTGTTGTGGAGCTATTCGATGCATTTTCTCATCTTCCTTTTCCTTGAATGAATTAAAAACTGACTCTCTCATGTCTCTTGGCTTCCGCATTCCCACATCTCCAGCTTTTCCTCTAATTGTGTGATGACCCCTCTCGAGGCTCCTCTTCTGCTGGTCCTGGCTTTGATGGCACTGTTTCGGGGGATACACATTATCCTTTTGAATATGCTTTTTCTGAGTATTATCATCCATTCTGGGGCTTCATAGAACTTGTTTTTCCTAAAGACTCCAAATATTTCTCTCTAACTGCAAAGTTTCTCCAGGCACCCAGGCCCTGCTTTCCTACTCAGCACTGCAACAGGGACGTCACATTCTCCACAGTCAGAACTGAGTTTATATAGTTCCTGATCTAGGCCTTGTTCTCCCCTGAATGATCCACCATCTTCCTGGTTCCCAAAGCCAGAAACCTCGGCAGATGCTGGACTTCTTTGTCCACACTTATCAGGGTCACAAGAGCACCTCCTTCCTGAGTGTGCCAGGACCCTCCTGTGTTCTCCAGGTCCTTGAAGGCAGGGACATGTCTGAGTCATTTGGGCATGTTAGCACCTATTGTGGTGCCAGGGACTTCTTAGACTCTTAATAAATGTTGAATTGAGTGACGAGTTCTTTGAGGCAACTTTTGTCACATGTTATAGATGATTGAGGCTCAGAAATGTTAAATCACTTTACCAGAGTCAGAAGTTAGCAAGAAGAGCCAACACTTGAACCTAGATCTGTCTAAATCCAGAATCCGAGCACTTACATGTTTGTCCTATGTCATATTTAGGGATGTGGCATTTTCATGTGCCAACGTTCTGCCCACATTTATGGAAAGTTGAAAGCTAAGCATATGAGATATTTTCATTGTGAATTGCACTTGGAAACAAACTTCCACTTTAGTCTCTCAGGCTTTTAAATTCCAGTTTGTCTCTGTGATGATTTCTGACAGATAAGGCCCAAGGCCCTCCATGTCACTTTCTTAATCCTTTCTGTCTGAGGCCGGCTCAGGCTCCTCCTCAGCTTCCTCTCCTTCATTCTTCCCTTCCTCTCCAGGTGGCTATGTGCCATCTGGCAGTTGTGCCCAAGGCCCCACTTTGCCAAATGTGCTTCTTCTCCAACAGAAGGCAGCAGAGCCTAGAGCTTTCCCTTACACACACACACACACACACACACACACACACACACACACAGAGGCCCATCCAAGTCCAGGCTGCTATGCCCCAGGCTTTTACTACAGACTAAGGGAGCTGGCTGAGGCTTTCTGGAGCCAGCCAAGTCCTGAGCATCTCTGATGTGCCAAGCTCTGCCATATAGAAAGGCTGGATCCATGGTCTAGGGCCTGTCTGGGTTGGGTGAAAAACATGGGACTTATTGGCATGTCAATGGCAACTGACAGAATAAGAATGTAAGAGTTTACCTGGGGAAAGCATGAAGAGTAAGGTGAGAAAAGGACCAAAGATAGATTATTTGGGAAAGAAAAAGACAGAGAGGACTGTTGGGCATTAGGAATGAAGGATAGTCAAGGATGAGGGGCATTAAGATAATATGATGTCATAAAATTCAAGAGTTTTCCCCAAAATGAAATGGTTGATGGTGTCAAATACTACTGGGAGGCCCTGAAATAATGACAACAATGACAATAACAATAAGAAGAAAGAGGGGGAGGAAGTGGAAGAGAAAGAGAAAGGAAATTATTTATTAAATGCTTATACACTACTTCTTAAAACAACCTTATGAGATAAATATTAATATCTCTATTTTATAAATGATGGATGACTGAAAACTATCTATGGAATTTGGCAAAAAGTACATCACTAGTAACCTTAGTTAAATGAATTTTACTAAAGGAAAGTGACTGGAAGCCAAATTGAAATGGGTTGAATAGCGAAGGGAAGGTAAGTAAGAATGGAGAACAGTCTTTCAAGAAGTTTGGAGAGGAAAAGAAGAGAGATCACACAGTGACTAAAAGGGAATTTAATATCAAAAGAGGTTATGTTTTAGTATCAAAGAGGCTTGAACATGTTTATAATCTGAAAAGAGAGTGATAAAAATGATGATTAAGACACAGGTGGGCATTGTGAGCAATTAATGAGTCCAGTATGGTGGGAAAACTCAAGTCAAAGGCTTGGGGGAAAGACGTCCTTAGGCAGGGGAAAAGGGAACCCTATTTTTAGAGACTAAAGGACACTGAGAGTGAGGTGGGTGTAGATAAATCTGCGGCTGGTGGATAGGAAGTTGAGGGAGATTATGGCTTTTGGTGGCAATTTTCTTAATGAAGAAATTGAATAAAGAGTAGAAATAGTGCAGGAAATTTTTAAAACCACAATACAGCAATTTATATAGATGTTTAAAATGAATACAAAGGGAAATAAACATTACAAAGGTATACATACTACAACAGTGTGTCATATATTAGATGGTATAAATGAACACCCCAGATGTAGTTTAACTAAAGATAAAACTAAATATTCAAAACGCAGCACTCATTGGCTTGCTGCATCAACACAACACACTTTCATGCTGATCTAAAAGGTGTCAAAATTAATAGCTGCAAAGTTAATTCTTGCATGTGATTTTAGCTTAAAAGATTTCAGAAAACAGGTCTATAGTACCAGTTTTTGTCTGTCATCTGCAATGTATGATGACAAAACAACATCATAAACATCATTTGAATAGGTCTAAAACACTGTACAAGTATACATTTCAAATATTCAGAATGAATGCAGAAAAAAAAATCAATTTTCCCCAAAGCCCACTATCCACAGTGGACTGGTAGCTTGTATGTTGATCCTACAATACCCTGTGAATCAAGATAACACTTCTGAAGGTCATCCAACCAAACATTTACAGAGAGAAAGAAATGTTGAGAAGGCAGAAAAAGATAAACCTATGCTTTTCCTTGTGTGCATTTGTGAGCCACCAGCTCATTGGTTTTTCACGTTTAGTCACTGTGTCTGTCACAGCAAGCTCTGAAGCAGGATCAACTAATCACGTGTCATAGAACTAAGCATCAGGATTATGCTCGGTTGACAGTGAGGATGGGAGCAGACTGAGAACATGACTGACGGAGTCGCTGAGCCGATGCATGGCCACTTGCCTAACCCGAGTTAAACTGAGCCGCCAGCAGGCAGAAGTGCCAGCGTCTCTGGCATCAGGGACATGCTACAGCCTGGACCCCTGTTCTCCTTTGAGTACAACTACAAAACTAAATTCTAACTGGTACCATCTTCTGAGTGCTGGCCCGTCAGGCCATGAGGACATGTGGCCCCTGCAATCCCGATGGTTATTTCCACGACACATGATTGGCTGATCTTATTTCAGAGCGTGGTTGTGAGCAGGAATTTCTTTAAGAGTGAAGGGCTGGAGTAAGATAAGGAGCTTGTTGAGAGAGTTAGATGTTAAAGTACTCCCTGAGGGATGATAAAGGAAGCAATCCCCAAAATTAAATAATTGGCAGATGGCTCTTAGGACTCCATTGAAAAAGGAACACAGGAACACGCGGTAGCTCTGGGTGCCTTGTTTTTACTTTTTATGACTTCAGCTGCCAATTGTTAGAGCGGAGACAGCTTCATGTGTAGATGCCAAGTTGAACATATCTCAATGCCTTCGGTGGAAGGATTGGACACAGTGCGAAGTTTACATGAGAGAGCCTAGGTGGGATGCTAGCACAGAATGGGCTCCAGCTAAGTGTTCAGTGAACCCTGGTCTGCTCTCCTTGACAGAGTTTTTCCAGCAATGAAATAAGCAAGTTACATTAGAGACCTCCTGCTCTGGCATTTTGTGTTCATGTGGCTGTTTTAGAGAAGTCTAAATCCAGCGTTTCTCAGTGTGGCCATGTGGCTCACATCTAACAGAACATTCTGGAGAGTTTCTTAGAAATTTGGTTTCCAGAGCTATTACTTACAGGGTGGGAGTCTTTGTGGAGAGAACCAGAGTCTTTACATTTTAATAAGCTCCCCGGGGAGCCCTATAATGCAGAAACATCACTTGAGTGCTGACTCTGGCATTAGTTATGAACCCATGACCAGAAATGCCAAGACCCTGCCTGGCCATAGTGATAGGCAATGGTGGAATTCTGGATGAGGGAGGATCCTACATGGGATTTAATAGTAACTCTTTTTCCCAGAACATTCTAGGTAAAATTTTTGGGCAAATGCTTGTTTTCAGCCTACTGACTCCTGGCTGTCCCTACCTCTGCCTTGGATGTGGACATTTGTCAATATGTCCTTTGGTCCAACTGCTCTTTAGGGTTTTGTGTACAGACAACATGTTTTGCTTATGTTTTTCCCCTTCGTGATGCCTGGCTGTGAGGAGAGGACCCTTAAGAAAGAATCAGCAAATAATTAATTATGATTGTCATTCTTTGTATTGACATAGCTCTTTAAAGTTTACACTGTGCTTCTACACTGTTACTTCTACACTAGTTAATATGATCCACTCAGAATCATATCAACTAAGGCAGTGATTAGGCAGTGAGCACATTGGGCTAAAGGCCCCATCCTGTGTCTTAGTCCATTTGTGCTGCCATAACAAAATACAACAGACTGGGTAGCTTACAAACAACAGAAATTTAGTTCTCACAGTTTTGGAAACCAGAAATCCAAGATCAAGTTGCCAGCATGATCAGCCTAGGGTCCTTTTCCAGGTCACAGACTTCTGGTTGCATTCTCTCAGGACAGAAGGGGCAATGGAGCTCTGTGGGGTCTCTTGTAAGAGTATTAATCCCATTCATCAGTGCTGCATCCTCATGAAAAATTACCTCCCAAAGGCCCCATCTGCTAATACCATCACCTTAGGGAGTTAGGATTTCAAGAGAGGAATTTCGGGAAAACACAAACCTTTAGACTACGGCACAATGGTTTTCTATCTAAAAGTCTAGAGTTCTCTGAATTGAATAAAGAAAAACAAGTCCTTCTGACTCTCCTTTATCTGCAACCAGATTACACAGTCCTTACATCCTCTCTAGCCTCCCTGGTCCCCACACCCCTCAGCTCCAACCCCCTTCCCATGGCCTCACCACAATGGTTGTCAGCCTCCAGCCTGGAGATCATTTCACCGAAGCTGAGCTCTGGTCTGCACGGGGTTTCGGAGGACCATCTTGCTGCATTAGATGTAATGTCTCCTCAGCATCAGGAGCCAGGGTCTTTGCTGGGCCCTCACAGCCTCTTCAGTCCTCTGGACCATGGCACCCCGTTGCTGCCCTAGAGACCGAGGGCACTGTCCAGGAGAAAGAGCGAAGGCAGAGGCCCCTGATGGAGGCTCAGGGAACCCCCACAGAGGTGTGTGTCCTGGTTCTGCCTCCTTTCTCACTCCAGCGGTTGATTAAAAGGTGTCAGACTATTTAAATGGTTGCTAACTTCATGACTAAAGTGTCAAACCTAATTTTTTGAAACTTTAGAAAATTTGTTTGAAAAGCTTTTTAAATGGAAACTTTTTTTTCCCTGCCAAGTTCCACCATAGCACACATTTTTACAGCCCTTATAATTCCTTGAAAAACTCAGTGTATAATAGAAGTGCTGACAGATGCTGGACCATAGCAGCTAGTCTAACAGCTCAGCTGTATTTATTTTTCATTACACTTGACTCTAATTGGTGCCGGTTTAACTGTGGCTCATACCAGCAAGAACCTTTTAACTCAAACATCAGTCCAGGGAAATTGGCTTTTTTCCCCCATATCTTGGCTCTTAATATTGGTGACTGCCCATATTTCTCCCCATTCAGACTATCTTTATGTTTACTGAGAGGCAGTTAGAGTCATGCTTTAAAAGCACAGGATTTGAAATAAAATGGACCTAAATTTTAATCAAGCCTCCTCCATTGAGTGACCTTTGGAAAGCCAGCCATTCAGCCTCTATGAACCTCAGTTTCCTCATCTCTAAACAGATGAGGAATAATAATTCTTATTTTGCAAGGTCGTACTATACAGGGTCTGGCAGAAGTAACGCCTGCTTGAGTGTGGGTGGTAGAGTACATGAATGTCTTACACGCGGTGGACAGCGATTTGAACATTTCACCTTAAATGTCATATGGAGTGCTTGAGTGTGATATTGTTATGTTACAGAATTACATGCTTATGATTTTAAAATAAAAGATTTTTTAATAAAAGATGGGTGATATTTGTGCCAGACCCTGTATATCTTGTGGAAGATTAGACATGAGGTAAGTGATGCTTCTAGCAGAGCGCTTGGAGCATAAGAATAGTTTGTTATTTGAAATATTATTTTCTACACATTATATATTCATCAATCTTATAATCAATGATGATGTTTCATGCAGAAAAGAACCCCCTGTCTGATTAGTCTGTGTGGAATTTACTGCTACTGTGATAAACTGCAAAACCACTAACTCATTCATGGAGAAGCCCCTTGACAATCCCACACAGACCAGACTCTTTTGCATTGGAAGCTAGCAGTCGTGGGCCAGACAAGGACCCATGAGTCAAGGTTGCTTGGGTCTTCCCAGCTGCTCTGAAATGCTCTTGGGTATGGGAATTCTTCAAATGACTCTTAAGTAGCCTCCTTAGAGATGCTGACAGGTCCAATCAAACTCCCCTCTCCTGGGCCTTGGGATGAAAGGCAGTGGCAGAGGTGTCTGGGAAATAGAAAAGATGCCCTGCCTCTGCCCAGGGAAATTCCCTCGGAACAGCTCCACACACAGCCCAAGCCTGTGAGTCCTCCAAGGCCCGCATCCTCAATGGAGCAATGTTAACAACATGAGTGTCTGCTCATCGAGATAGAGACACTCTGGAATTCAGGCCAAAGACCACCGCACCCCACAAGGGAACTCAGAGTGGACTTACCTGCTAACCCACTTGGATTTATATTGGAGGATGGAGGAAAGAGCTTCTCTTTTGGTAACTGGTATGCACAAGGGGCTTTACCGAACCTCATAGCAACTGCTTCAACTTGAGTATAACTACTGCTCTTTTGCAGGTAAGGATGTGAGACCTGGAGAGGTAAAGTCTTGCTAAGGTTGCACTGGGGCTGAAGGGCCAGCATTTGAACCTGGGTCTCTAGGAATGAGGACCGTTGAATGCAACTCCAAGTGTGAAGAAGAATGAAAAAAAAATGAACAAACTCATGGTAAATCTTATTTTATTGCGCAAAAGCTTAGAGTAGAAAAACTGAAACTTTAAAATGTGAAAAAACAGAATCACTCAGAATCCTACCACTTACTCGAACCACTTCTTTTTTATTTTTCCACACTTCTTTTATTTTTTTGTCATGAGCACATCATTACTGCTTCTGATACTATTCTTTGTATTATTTTTCTATATTTAAACATATTGGTACAAATACAAAGAAAATCAATTCTATAACGAGCTTTCTGGGCCATAACTATTCATTTCCCTAAGACACATAAATGAAATTAAATTGTGGCACCAATTCAACAAATTTAAACTAATTGAGCATTTGAACTTAGCTCCAAAGTGCTTTCCAGAAAGTTTTACCAATTTTAATTCCTCATTGTAGTGAATATGTGCAAATAGCCATGTCACTACACTCTTGCCAATTTAAGTAATACTATTTTTGTTTTTGCCAAATTATTATGTAAAATATGTTGATGTTGCTTTATTTCCAAGATTGAATATTTTCATATATTTTCACATATCAATTGGAAACATTGAAATATACTTTTGTATATTTATTGGCCATTGTCTTATTTTTTCCATTAATTTTTTAGTGCATACCCTTTGCCTATTTTCTTAACCAGATACCAGTTCTTTGTATAATAAAAACTTTATTAAGCTTTTGTCCTGTTTGCTTTGCCGCCATGCTAGCCAGGTTTCCCTGAAAGTTGTTAGTAAAGAGCAGCTCACTCAAAAAAACATGCTTGGCTGCTGTGCAGGCCTTCGGGAAGGGTTGTGTTATGAACATGTATCCTAAACCTTTGGTCTTTAACATGACTACTCAGCTTAGGTATTGCATCAGCCTCGTTGGTATATAGTTTCTAGGTAATTGAATGTTATTGATATAGAATGCCTTCTTTATCCACCAAATGGCATATCCCAGAAGTTGGCATCTAGGAATAAACTGCAAAATATCTATATATTCTTTCTAAGAGACAAGGAGTTGTTTTGCTCAGTAAGTCATGCTTCCATGTTTTTTCATATTTATGTGGTATGAGGTCATATCTCCCCACTTGATTGTGGATACCTGACTCCAGGCTATTTTTTTGTTTATTGCAGTATTTCCTGAGTGCCTGGCAATGCCTTGCATATCACAGATCCCCCAAAACATTGATGAATGAGTAGCAGATTTGAGGTAAGGAAAAGATCATGAGATCTGGAGTCCTATCTCAGCTGTCACCTTGGGTGAGCACTATGTTAGCCCTTTCCCTTAGAAAGCAGAGTCTCGGGCAAGAATGAAAATGTTGATACTTCATCTGGAACTGCAAGGCCAGAGCAGTGAGAATGAGAAAAAAACTGGAAGTCAAGTATGAAAGATGTAGAATAATATGATGAGATTTTTCCCCTACCTGCTTGTCAGGTTTTTCACCAACAGTCATTAGTAAACATTAGTAGATCACTCAAAAGATAAGTTCAGCCACCATTCAGGGCTTTTCTGGAAGGTTTGTGGCATGGGCTAAAGTGTGTACCCCCAAAACTCATATGCTGAAACCCTGACCCCCAGCACCTCAGAATACACACTTGGAGATAAGGCCTTCAAAAATGTAATTGAGTTCATGGGAGGCCATTGCTGGGGGCCCAGCTCCAACCTGACTAGTGTCCTTATGAGAAGAGGAAATGTAGGTGCAAAAAGGACACCAGATTATAGTTGCAAAAAAAATGAGACAAATCTTACAGTTTGAGGAGGTATTGTATTTTATACACAAAATTATACTACAGTATACTATATTTTTCTATTCACATTTGGATTTCATGGAATTGTATTAAATAAGATCATGTATGTTTAGCAAAAAGAAAAAAGAAAAGAAATATAAGGACTTCATTAATTTCTCCAAGGAGTTTTGATGTTTAAATAGGAATGGGGGTTGGACAGGGCAAGGGAGAGCAACAGGGGGGAAATGGGGACACCTGTAACTGAACAACAATAAAAAAATAATAATAAATCTAATACTGGGAAAAAATCTCCTATCTTGTCTCTAACCTTCCCTTATTCCACTTCTACATTTCACTTGACAGTGTCTTCCTATTACTGATTTGTCAACAGCTTTGTGTAGATTAAAGCAGAATCTAACATTACTTTCATCAACTTTATTAAATCTTATGGCTTTTGCCTGGAATGGTGTGGCTCAGTGGGTTGAGTGCTGTTCCATGGACCATATGGTCACTGGTTCAATTCCTGGTCAGGGCACATGCCTGGGTTGTGGGTCAGGTCCCTGGTTAGATGCATGTTAGAGGTGTTTCTCTCACTCATCAATGTTTCCCTCCCTCTTTTTCTCTCTCCCTTCCCTTCTCTCTAAAAATAAATAAAATCTGCTGTAAAAAAGAAATCTTACAACTTTTACAAGATGACTAATCTCACTCCAGATTTGATTTGGGTGATATGATTGGCAGTAACCATAACTAACATCTCAATGCTTCAGCTTCCTCATCTCCATAACAGGAATGGCCACAGTATGAACTTTATAGCATGGTTGTTGAGGATAAAATGAGTTAAGTTTTATACAGCACTTATATAGTGTTTTGCATATATTGACTATTATTTAGGGCACGCAGTTGTTGTAAGTCTGTTAAGCCTTTAATAACCATTTTCATTGAAGCTGAAAGACAAGGCAGTATCTAGATAGCAAACAAGTAGGAGCAGCTGATATTTAACAGAAGACAATTCTCAAATTTTTAGCAGGAAGTTGAGAGATGGTTTGTGATAGCAGTGGCAGCTGGGTAGGTAAGAGGTCTATCACAGGTCCCTGTGTGGCCCTGAGTGACTCTCTTGCTTTCTCTAGGTCTTTTCCCTCAGTAGAGTAAGTGGGCTGAATTAGTGGACTCCCAATATCTTTCTTTCCTCTGACATCTTATACTTTAATCTCCCTCTGAAATAGTCAAGATTAAAGGTATGAAAGCACATGTGATACAGCCAAGGATAATGCTAAGTAGCTACAATCTTCTCTCTATCCTGCAAGGGATGGCTTCTCATTTGAGGACATCCTAGGAAGAACATAAATTATCTTTTTTGTGGTCAAAATTGGAAGGCCTGGGATTAGAGATGTGGGTCCCCAAGAGAGTTGAAGATCTCACTGGCAAACCAATATTCCTGCAGGGAAAAGTATTTTTGGAAAATTGGTGGAAGTGAGAAGTAGCTGAGGAACAGGCAAGAGAGAGAAAATAACTGTAATCTATGAATTGCCTGATGTGCTGACCACTGTGCTAAACATTTAACAGATATTTCCAATACTGATAACAGCCCTTCAAGGTGAGGTTTATGTCCCTATTTTAGAGATGTGGAACTTAAGGCTTAGAGAGGGAAAGTAAATTTACAAGTATGCACAGCAAGTAAATGGTCCCAGAACTAAATTGCAATCTTTCTGGATTCTGCTCTTTTCATTTCAGCATGATGCCATGGGCTCCAACTTACTCATTCCCTCAGCCAATGAGAATAAGACCTGGTGGTATGAGACTACCCCACCCATCAGCTGGTAGGTGGCAGAATGAGTCTGTGGCCTGGAGCCCATTTCTGAATGCCAAGGACAAGCCTCCAGATGCTTACATATTTCATCTTCACCCTCTGTTCCAAAATGTTTTCCAACTACAAGAAAAGACAAAATTAGATTATAGAATTATTCTTACATTGATCTTACTCCCACTCCAATTCTTAAAGTAGTGAATTAATTTCATGTGGATGATTTGGCGCGGGGGTGGGGGGGACGTATAATAAAAAGCACAAAAGTTGGATTTATGTCCTAGCCTCCATGATTTCCAAGGTGACTGAGATTAAGCAGGTCACAACATCTCCCTGAGTTTTAGTTTCCTCAGATGGGATATATGATCAATGGTGTGTAATTCACAGAGGATTGCCAGGATTAAAAGACAAAAATGCATGTAAGTTGCCCAGTACAATGCTTGATCAATTGTTCATTACCGTAAATGCCCCTTTGCACCAGCTACTAGCAATTCATTTCTTTGATTCTAAGATTTACTTAGAAAATAAGACCCACAAGGGAGCTAAATAGAGAGCACATAAACAGATCCACTTGTATATTTTTATAATTTTCAAATACAGCAAAAGGGGTACAGAAGATCAGTATAGAAAGAAGAAAAATGGGTATGAAAAATATTTTTACATGGAAAAAATTAAATAAGATTGTTACCTCACATTATATACAACTATCAACTCCCTTTGGACCTAAGTGTCAACAAAAATGTTGTCAAATTTTTGGAAGAAAATGTAAGCGAAAACATGTTTTGCCTTAACATAGATAATAATTTCTTAAAGAAGATAATGCAATGATAACTATTCAATAAGATGGATCAATTTGACTCCAGTAAACTTTAAAAATTTTGTTAATGGAAATCTTTCAAAACATTTTTAGGGGAGACATCAGCAACACAGCAGAAGGAGAGTTTTTGTTATCTTCCTCCCAAAGAACACCTGTTTAGACAGGCAGACACTCATGGACAGGTGAGAGTGCCTTTGTGGAAGTCCGGGAGGCCAGCAGAGAAGTTTCAGCACACTGTTGAAGAAAAAAATCTGAGATTGAACACATTGAAGAGGGTAAGAGGAAGGGTTCCACTTTACCCCTGTCATCCATCCCTAAGCTGCCAGAGCTTAGTGCTCAAAGAGACCTTCCTAGTCCATGATATTTCTCCAATAGGGTAAAACGAAGGTGTGTGAGTGATCATCCAGCTTCCTTGGCTGTGCAGGATGTCACCAGAGACTACCTTTCCCAGAATACTGAAGTGTGCAGCATGACTTGGGGCAGGGGCAGGGAGCAGCTGGGAGAACAGCAGCCAGGGCTCTTGGAGGACATCCAAAGAGTAAGGATCTGACTAACTGCCTCATGGACTCCATCAGGAAGCCCACCCATGAGCTGCTGGGACCACCTCACCTGTGGATCCACCAATTGACCCACAGGCACCTCTAACACTTGGTGGGCCTTCACCGCATGGTCAGCTCCCTGTGTGTGCAAGAGTGAGCCTTTGCAGATGGCTAGGGAGCCTGCACAGAAAGTTGACCCAACTCTGCAGGACTGGGAGAAAGGGCACAAATGTGAGCATTCAGCACCAACCTGAGGAAAGCAAACAGGAGGCTGTCAGCAGCCAGGCAGGCTTTGCAGAATCAAGAGAAGGCATACAATCATACAATCTTAAGAATTTCCACCCAACTTTGGAGCACATAAATACATGAAGCAAATATGAACAGATCTTAAGGGAGAAATATGCAGCAATACAATAATAACAGGGGACTTCAATACATCACTTTCAACAGTGCAGAACGAATAGGTCCTCCAGTCAGAAAAATCAATAATGGAACATTGGACTTAAACTACACATTAGACCATATGAACCTAATAAACATACACAGAACATTCCATCCAACAGCAGCAGAGTACCCATTCTTCTCGTGCACATAGGAATATTCCCCAAGATAGATTCTACATTCAGCAATAAAACAAGTCTTAAAAATTTAGGAAGATTCAAATTATTTCAAGCATATTTTCTGACCACATTGGTATGAAATTAGAAATCAATTACAAGAGGAAAACTGAAAATGGATAAATTCCTAGTAACCTACAGCTGACCAAAACTGAATCACAAAGAAATAGAAAATGTAAACAGATCAATAAAGACTAAGAAGTTTGAATTAGTAATTAAAAACCTCCCAAAAGAGAAAAGTCCAGGATCAGATGGTTTTTCAAGTTAATTCTTCCAAACATTTGAAGAATTAATGCCAGGCCTTCTCAGACTCTTCCAAAATATTGAAGAGGAGGAAAAACTCCCAGATTTACTTCACAAAGCCAGCGTTACTCTGATACCAAAGCCAGACAAGGATACTATAAGAAAAGAAAACCACAGGCTAATAGTCTGCTAAATATAGATCCCAAAACTCAACAAAATACTAGCAAACAATATTCAGCAGCACATTGATTAAAAGGCCCATACACCATGATCAAGTGGGATTTATCCCTGGGTTGCAAAGATATTTCAACACACACAGACCAATAAATATGGTATGCCATTTTAATAGAATGAAAGATAAAAAGCATTTGATCATCTCAATGGATACAGGAAAAGCGTCCAATCTAAATGCATATCAAGGAGAAAAAGAAGATAATTACATCGTGAAATATTATCACCGTGAAAATAAAGGAAGTACATCTCCAGGCATAACCACCCATAGCTGCAGCATAGATAACTCTTAGAGACACAATATTGAGGAAAGGATGAGGGAGACAGGTGGGATTGTGCAGGAGTGCTTAGGCAGTTGTAAGTTCACGGAATTGGTCAGATTCCTGGTTAGGTGGTGATTTATGGGTTTTCATTACATTATTTTATCATCTCAATATCAATAAATAAAATAAGAGGGCCACATGTGATGCTGAGGCTGTGTCATGAATAATAGATTTTGATGAATACAACCCAAGTCTATGTACACGAAGTACCAAGATTATTTAAGAAGGAAAATTAAGTTAAATAATTAAAAGTGGAGATGGAGAAGTTTTACATTATTACATTATTCTTAGTTTCTTGTTTTTCACCTCATCTTGTAACTAAGAAATAAAATATTTTGTTTAAAAAACGGATGTCTCCATTTCCCAACGCAATGCTTGTCAAATAATCTGGGTCAAAAAACCACTTTGTTTGTTTGCTTTTCCCAATCCATGGTGTGCTGATACTTTTGTAGGTATATTCTGTCCAAGCAGATGAGTACATTGATCACAGACTTGGTTTTAGCAACGATGTTAAATTGCTCTCAAGTCTATAAATGCTTTCTCTCTGGTTCTATACCCATCTAGTGTGAACCCGTAGCAAACAGTTCTCAGCACGGTACCTGTTTAAAAGCATGTGTTTCAGCATCAGGTAGGCTTAGGATTGATTCTGGCTCCATCACTTACTACCTGCTTGGACGGTCAAGTTACTTTAACTCTTTGAACTTAGTTTTTCACCTATAAAATGAGAACTAAAATTTTCAAGATAATTACTGTGGGGCAGGGCTGGGGCCAGAGTGAGCCAAGCACTCTCAGAGCCGTGCAAATGCCTGGTCCGCAGCAGGAGTGAAGCCTCCTGCATCCTCGGTGCCATGCCTGCTCCCCCTAATCCCAGCCCTGCTGCCAGGATTAAGAGAAAGAAGGTAAATGAAGTGCTTAAACAGCACTTGGCACATACTAAGATGCTAGATGATAATATTTATTCTGATACTACGGTTATTACTCAATGTTACTTATAATTTTTGTTGTTTTATTGTTATTATCAACCTCACTTAATGGTTAGCTCTCCATCTCTGTTCATTAAGATGAAAATCTCTGTGCAGAGAAAGTGTCCATGTGCACAACGCAATAGATTCAACTTAGCTATTCTCTCATCCATTTGTTCATTTGGCGACATAGAGTGCCTGTGATATGCCGGAATTATGTTGTTTACTGGAGACAGAGAATAAATAAGGCACAGTCTGTGTTCTCAAAGAACTCACAGCCTGAGGTCGAGGGGGACAGATTCAGGTAATGACAGCAATATGGCAACTGCTATAATAAAGGAGTAAGTTGGGTCTAGGGTAAGCCAGAAGAGGAATCACCTATGTTTGGCGAGATCAAAGACATCTTCCAGATGGCAGTGATAGTGGGTCCAAGGCATGAAAAATGAATGGTACTTCACAAGCCTTCCAAAGCATAATGGGTTCTTTTCCCCCAGTGTATTCTTCCATATGGTGAAAATGCATAACACATAGAGAAAAATAACACTTCTCAGAGATGAAGTAGACTGGAAAGATCATCAGGTGCCAATGGTGATCAGCCTGAGGAAGCACTGCCCTCCAGGGGGCTTTTGAGGACTACTGCATTATTTTCAGTAGTTATAACAACCCAGAGTGGGGGTGCTAGCATTTTGTAGGCAGGTAACTGAGATGGTACATATCCTGCAGTGCACAGAGCAGCCCAGCACGTGGGAGAATTGTATTTACCAAATGCCTAGTGTTTGGAGAGGCACTGAAGTCAGCCTATTATCTATAGACACGCATGTAATATACGCATGTCGCAGGTGGGAAGCACAAGGCCTATGGGCTGAATCCAGCCCTCCACCTTGTTTTATCCAGCCCAGCACCTTGTATCTACCCGGTGGCAGTGCTGAGGTCCTTGCCCCTAGTTAAGGAATAAGTTACATCTATACATTGTTAAAATTACATTCGGCCCTTTGAAGGCAATGATGAGGCTGATGTGGCCCTCGGTGAAAATGAGTTTGACATCCCTGATTATATGCATGTATATGAAGAGGGGGCTTTCCATTGTCTAAGACCCACAACTCAACAGGAAAGAGACTGAGGAATTTTCCTTATACTGAGGGATGACCAGAGGAAGAATTTTGACCTAGAAAATTTGAAAACCTTACTTGACAATAATGAACAGTATTTCTCAGAGTTACCTATAAGTTAACAGTAATCTTTGTAACTCTGAAATTTTATTTTACTTTGAAAATAAAAATGTTTGTGTTATAAAAAGTAATTACTGATGGAAAACTCAATGTGCTCAATATGACTTGTGTTTTATTTCAGTACAATAAGTAAGTAAAACATTTTTTTAAAACTTTGCTACTTTAGGAGAGACCTGTAAAATTTTAACAATATATACTAAAATGTTTAGCTCTTTTACCAGTTTGCTATACTTTTTGGAATGACAAACACCGGTGTGATGTGTGAAAACTGTTGCGGCTGACACCAAATCAGCAGACGATCCGATCGTGGTTTAGATTTCATTCTAAAGACTCAGTTGCATGGTCAACACAGCTAGATTTTGTCTGACAATGACCAACTGACTGGACAATGAGAACCCAAGCTAATTCCGAACCAGCCCCTAAAACTTAGGGGCAGGTGGTAATTGCTGTGGCTCTAAGAATATTTGTAGCTTGTCACAAATATTTCACTCCACCACAGGATTAGAGAACTGTAAGATACTCAGTTTCCTCCCACCTTTGTTTTGCAGATCTGGAAGGGATTTAGAGATTTTTCCAAATCATCCCCCTGTATGGATGGGGAAGCCGAAACCCAGTGAAGGTAACTCCATTGCACAGACTCACATGATGAGATAATGGAGATGGAAAGTCACATTGGTCTCTTAGTGATAGAATCAGCATTAGAAAGACCCTGGGAGTCATTTGGGATCCACCCAACTCCCTACCTCCAGCCATCCTGTCTGTCTGATTGCCAGCCCAAGGCTTTACCAATATTCCCTAACGGACCAAAAATCCACACTTATTATATACCTGCATATAAGTTGAAGGGGGCTTTAACATTCACTTTTCTTTACTGAAATGCACAAATTAAATTATGTATTATACCAGGGAGAAGCAAGAGAGTCGCTGAGCAAGCAAAATATTTCAATAAGTCCGTGATCATTATTCACTGGAGACACTCCAGTCTCCCACGTGAGGCCTACCAATACCTTCCTTATACACATTTTTAACAAACAGATCACCCTGGGAGAAGCAGAGCCTCAGAAGCAAGAGCTGGCCATGAGGGCTGAGACAGGAAAACTGACAAGGGCACACTTAATAAGTACAGTACACACGACCTATTAGTGGTGAAGGTACTCATATCCAATTCGTTTTCAAGGTCGGGGAAGAACAGATTAGAATTATCTGGACTCTAAACTTATTAGCACAAGTAACATTCAGGATTATTATCAGTGAGTTCGTCTTTGTTTTCCTGATCCCACCTAGAAAGCTCTGTTTTGGCCAATAGAGACTTAAAACCATCAGAAAGTATATATTTAAATAAATAATGGAGGTCAATTTCCCAGGATGAGAAAAAGAAAAAAAAATTCAGATTGAAAGAGGTCGGATGAAGGGTGGAGACTATACCTAGATGCATTATAATGAGATTCAAGGAGAAACTCTAAAACCTCTACGGAGACAGTACAGATCACATAGGAAGAAATGAGAATCAGGTGAAATTTGATTCTAGCGCAGCAACTCTTAAAAGGACAGAGCCAGCCCCCTTTGCTATGGTGGCACCATTTGCAGAGCAGGCATATGACCTTGTTAAAAGTGACTGGCAGCTTACTCTTCTGAGCTTGTCCCCAGCACTGGAAATTACTGGAAGCAAGAACAGAACTACAGCCACAGGCAGAAACTGCAGCCTCAAGTTACAAGTCTCAATAGTCCTGGGGCCACACAGCAGCAACCGCCACCCACCCCCTCCCTTTTTAATCCAATTACAATCAAATAAAAGCTTAAAGCTCCCCACCCCTCAATCAATGCTGGTGCTTCTCTCTACACCATGTTTCTCTCCCCTCTTGCAGAGTGAATAAAAACTTTATTCTCTATACTTTCTTCTCTTTGTGAATTCTTTCACAGCCTGCGTCACCAACCACCCTAACAACTCTGATGCAAGAAGATAATGAAGTAGTATTTTTAGGGTATCAAAGAAAAAGAACTTTAAATCCCAAATTTAATTTCTAGCCAAACTGTCATTCAAATATGAAGGAATGATAAAAATATTCTCCCACATAAAATGCTTTAGAAGTTTTTCTTCACAAAGGCACACATTGAAATAAGCCAAATACTTTGGCAAAATGTGTATTTATCTAAAAAATAGTTCAGACTAAAGAAAAATACAATAATCCATAATTTATCCATAGTTTAAAATTTTAGACAATATCAATAATGGTGAGTGTGGATGGGGAGGTCAAGAAGTGGGGGAGGTTGATA